>JZKD02S0883308.1:175805-189579 GCA_000966675.3 Picea glauca | reverse complement strand
CTCTGGTAACTGTTGTTGTAAGCGAACTCTACGAGAGGTAAGAATTCCTCCCAACGCTTTTGTTGGTCCATTACGTACATGCGCAACATGTCTTCCAAGGTTTGGTTCATACGTTTTGTCTGTCCATCAGTCTCTGGGTGATATGCAGTACTAAAATTTAGTTGAGTTCCCAAGGCCTTTTGGAAACTCGTCCAGAATTGTCCAGTAAACACCGATCCTCGATCGGATATAATTTTCTTAGGCACGCCATGCAACCTCACAATCTCACTGATGAAAATTATCACTATGTCTGGTGCCTGATATGTCGTACGCATAGGAATAAAGTGGGCACTCTCCGTCAGAGTGTCTACCACCACAAAAATCGAGTCGTGTCTCCTTGCCGTTAGGGGCAGTCCAACAATAAAATCCATCGAAATGACTTCCCATTTCGATTCCGGAATGGCATGTGGTTGAAGTAATCCTGCCGGGTGTCTATGTTCAGCCTTTACCTGCTGACACTCGAGACATCTATCCACAAAGTTGACTATGTCAACCTTCATCCCTTTCCAGAAGAACAAGGGCTTAAGGTCTGCCCTCATCTTCGTAACTCCCGGGTGAGCCATGTAAACTGTTGTATGAGCCTCGCTCAGGATCAACATCCTCAGCTCGTCATTTGGAGGTACGTAAATCCGACCTCTATACCTCAATAACCCATCGCTGTCCAGAGTAAATCCCTCATATCGTGGTACCATCATAGTTTTTTGTTCAATGAAATCCTTGACTTCCTTGTACCAGTCATCATCACGCTGTAAAGTGAGAATCTTCTCACGTAGATTTGTTTGAAGAGGCAGCACCGAAAAGATGCGTGGCCTCTGACTCAAGGCATCTGCCACTCGGTTCACTGTTCTCTTTATGTAAGTAATCTCGAAGTCGTACTCGCTAAGCAATTCCGACCAACGTCGTTGTCGCGCATTCAGGTCGCTTTGCATGAAAAAGTGTTGTAACCCACAATGATCAGTCCTTACCTCAAATTTTTGCCCAACCAGGTAGTGTCTCCATACCTTTAAGGCATAAAAAATGGCCAACAATTCCAAGTCATGTGTCACATAGTTTTCCTCATGCCTTCTTAGCTTCCTCGAAATGTAAGAAATCACTCGTCCGTCCTGCATCAAGACTCCGCCTAAACCTTCCTTGGATGTGTCAGTGCATACCAAGAAGTTTATGTCCATGTCAGGGACCCTTAGTATTAGCACTGTTGTCAACAACTCCTTAAGCCTCCTAAAACGCTTCTACGCATTTTTCTGTCCAAACAAACTTCTTGTCTTTCTTCTGCAATTCCGTGATTGGATTTGCTATCCTCAAAAATCCTTCGACAAACCGTCGATAGTATCCTGCTAAAACCATAAAACTATGCACTTCTGTGACATTCGTCGGCGCAGGCCATTCCATAATAGCCTCAACCTTGGCTATATCCACGGCGATACCTTCGCCGGAGATGACATGCCCTAAGTAGTGAATCCTCGATTGATAAAAAGAGCATTTGGGTAGCTTCCCCTATAATTTGTGCTCTCGCAAACACTGTAGTACCAAGCGAAAGTGCTCGTCGTGCTCCTCCGTCGTCCGAGAGCAGATCAAATATCGTCAATGAATACTTGAACAAACTTATCCAAGTACTCGCGGAACACCCCGTTAATCAAGCTCACAAATACCCCTGGGGCGTTTGTTAGTCCAAACATAAAACAGTAAATTCGTAACGTCCAAATCTTGTCTTAAAAGCGGTCTTAGGGACGTCATCCTCCTTGATCCATAACTGGTGATACCCTGATCGCAAATCGCATAAAGCTTGCACCGCTTGCGCATACTCTTCCGTAACTGTAAGGAAGAGACGAATCTCAGGGATACTCCCTAGTTCCGTCCTACTATCACACGTCTCTGTCCTCCATCATCCACCAAGCTCAACCATTTCGTCTTATAGTTGAGAATCTCTTCATGCGTTTCCAACCAATCCATACCGATCACGACGTCATAAGATCCTAAGATCGTGACGTACAAGTTGTCTCTCGTGACAAACTCTCCCTAGTTAAGGGCACAACCCGTAACCCTTCCTCCATCCTTCTGATTGGCTTCTGAATCCCTCTCTATGAAGCTAAACTTTTCCTAAACGACTGCCTTCAGGATGACTGATACCATATGTAACGACCTCCACGTTACGACGACACGAGCAAAATTTTTTTTTTTTTTTTTTTTTTCATCGCCAGAACAACAAAAAGACATATTCAAACAACAATTATGATTACAAAATTTAAGAACCAATATTCAAGATATTCCTTTACGTATTACGGAGAATACATTCCTAATCAATACCTTTACACCCTGCTAACACAAACTATGATATCATTAACGACAAAACCATATCCTCACCTTACATTCTAAACCACCCTTCGAGTTGACAGTTAATGACCTTAAATTTTATGTGATTCTTATAAACATCTAGAAGGGACCATTTGTCGAAATGTTTACAATACTTCAAGAGTAATTAAAGAAGAATAAAGGTTATATTAACTAGATTGGTTTCAAGGTATGATCATGGTAATACGATTATATACTAGTGAATGAAATTGCAAAATGACGAAGTTGTAGTTTTTAATACGAAGGAAGGAAGTGATTCAACACCCTTGAATATACACGTTATAATCAGATGGTAATATAAAAGAACCTCATATTCAATTGAATTTACGGTCAAGATAATGAATTAACCTTATACTTACATCATACTACCACATCATTGTAAAGAATTAACAACGTCCTTAAGTTCCTGGTTTATCAGGGCTTCCTAGTATTTGTCCAAGGCGTGGGCATTACATTAGAATGTTCAATAAGGTAAAATGTTGGTAGATTTTCACTAGATGACTACACCCTTTCCTTAATTGTCGAAGTATGAACTAACATTTTAGTTACAATCAAGATCATAATTAACATAACATCATAATTAAAAAGGCCATTTATGACCATAGCAATACTTTAATGATGATAATTAAAAATACCCACAATTCGACAGTACTCATAAAACAACAATGATTAAAGTGCAACTTCTAACCATGACAATTTTTAGAAACAGAATATATAATTTACATCAGCGTATACTTACAGGTGGCACTAACTTTCAAGCCTTGCAACCCCGGGGTCGACATCCGATAAGGTGTTCTTGCTATTGGTTCGGTCCCCGGTTTCAGGTCTATAGTAAACTCCAATTCTCTTTCTGGCGGCACCCCAGGAAACTCCTCTGGAAATACGTCCGCCTTACCATATGTAACGAACTCAAACACTTTTTTTCTTTCTTTTTGTTTGGATGTAGCATCTTTCATTTATGGATTCCTGAGGTGGTAGAGGATCTATTGTCATCTTTCCCATGTTTCATCATTTATCACTCAGACACATTCTCTTTTTCTTCTCCTCATCACTACATAAATCCCTTTTCTGATAGGAAGTTTAAAAGCCTTCATTGAGTAGAATACTTATGACTCCATAACCCAACGGTCTAGGACTAATCTGCAGCGACCTTTGTTATCTTTTCCTTTCTTTGAAGTCTATTTTTGACTACCGACTTTTAACCCACTTGAAACAAATTTAATGTTACCAGGATTACTCCTATTTGCAATATGGGGGTGACTCTTGGAGTGATAACATTAATGGTGTCATTGTCGGGGACATATTCTTCCCTGGGAGAATGACAATGAAGAGATCCAGTTTTAGATGGTGAAATGAAGTTGGACAGATTATTTTGACTGCTTATATTTCACCATGGCAACTCCACTGGTTTGAAATGGAGAAGATTTTATCTCAGAGGTATGCTTTCTGTGATTTTTCAAGGATATATGGTTTCCCTAATCGAGATCCTAGTAGAGATGAATGGGAAAGTAGCCTTCCTAAATTTCGAGGAAAAGAGTGGGAGGTACCACCTAAACACTTGTTGAATTTTCATGATTGTATCCATCAACTTCATATCGTGCATGAATATGTTCATATAAATAGTTTTAGGTATTCATTATAGGGGATTTATTTCGATTGGTTTTGATCTCTTCCAATTGCAAGTATCAATTATTTGACAGGTTTTCATTCATCTTTTAATTCATTTTGTAAAGAGTATTTTCCAGCTGAACATCTTTTTGAGGGATGTTGTGATGAGTTTTATTTGCTCCATAAATATCCTGCTAGTCATGAAAGCCAGATTTGTGATGAATCATTTATTGAAGAAGAAAACATTTACCATGAAGATTAAGAGGTGTTGGATGATATTCATTATGATAAAAATAACACATAAACATCTGGCATCATATCAGATATATCTATTGTTTTAAATGTTCATGAAGATCAACATGTCTCTTTTGAACATTCTGATGTCGAAGAGAAAGTGTATTCTATAGTATATATTTCTCCTGACTATGAAACTAAGATAAATGATAAAATAGTTAAAAAAAACTAGGGAAGATTCCTCTCTATTTTTTCCTAGCTTTTCAGAATTGAAGGAATATTTTGTTTGTTTCTCTTATGAAGAAAGTGCAGAGGATATTTCTGTTCTCGAAACAAATTTTTTTGGTAGCCCTTCTTATGATGAAGAATTTGTTTCAAATATTGACCAAAAGCAACCAATTTTTGATGAATATCCCAATGAAGATGATGAAGAGCAGAGTTTTTTCATGGCTTCTTTAAAACCTCGTAGCATGGTTCCAGTATATGATCATTATGAATCTGATCCTTGGGAGGGCCATGAAGGAGAATGGGAAGAGATAAATGTGAAACCTATTTCATATCCAACACTTATAAATGAGCAAATATCACCTGGGATTAGCAAACCTACATCAATCCTTTATCCACATGTACACTCTGAGAACATAAAACCATAGGTGAGCAATGATGAAATAAAGGAGGTAACTTCTTACTAGTTGAGCATGCATTATTATAAATTTTATGACCTTGTGGGGTTATATATGGATTTGAGTTTCACAAAAGCATTGGAACCTGCAAAATTATTCATCTTATCATCATTTTAGGGTATTGTCAGTGTTCCAAAACACGTTTTCATTCAAATTTCATACTTCCCTTACCTTTTATGGATCATTTGCAGTGAAAAGAAGAATTATGTTACCAAACAGTTTGGGTGGCTATGGTGGAACTTTGTTTTCACCTAGCACATTGTAAAAATCGATTAGTTTAGGATTGTACATAAATAAGATCCTTCTGGAGCATGTGTGTGTGTTCTTGTTTAAGTAGATTAGTGTACAACTTGTTGTCCTCAGTGAAAGAGATATTGATCCAGTCTGACATAGATGGGAAGAGAAGCAAATGGATTGCTAAAGTTTTGGAATTTGACCTTGAAATAAATCCCACTAAGTTGGTGAAAGCCAAGGTTTAGCCAGGTTGCTAGATGAATCAAATTGCAAAGATTTGGGTTTTATTTTCATGAACGTAAGCTCAGAAAATCAACAAGTTGTGTTTGTTGATAAAATCTGTCATGTTAGCCCCAATTTGGTAGAATGCACTTGGTATAAAGATCTCATATATTTTCTACAGAAGTTGCAGCCTCCTGATGGCTTGGACAAGAACAAGGTGAGATCTTTGAAACTTAAAGAAATCAAATATTGTCTCATTGATCAGGTCTTATATTGGAAAGATCATCTATGAGTTATGTTGAGATGTCTATATATACAGTATTCCAAAGGGCCATGACTGATTTTCATGACATCTTATGTGGGGGCCATCATTTTTGGAAAACCACAACTTATAAGATCCTTAGAGCCGGGTATTCCTGACCTATCCTTTTTACTAATGTTTGTGCAAATATTAGAGCTTGTGTCAAATTCCAAAAGTTTTTTGGAAAGAAACAACTCAAATATTTTCCTTTGAAGCCTTTGGTGGTTTCAAGACCTATTCAACAGTGTGTCCTTGACTTCATTGGAGAAATCCACCCAGCCTCAAGTAGTCAGCATAGGTGGATTTCATCTTCCACTGATTATTTCACCAAGTGGATTGAAGCCATTCCTACAAGGAGTGCCTCACATAAGGTAATCATTAGCTTCCTTGAAGATATCATGTCCAAATTTCGTTGTCTAAGAAGGATTGTTACTGACAATGATGCCTCCTTCAAAGTTGAAACATTGATGAAGTTTTGTGAACATTATGGGATTACATTAATCCAATCTACTACTTACTACCCCCAAGGAAATGGTTTGGAAGAGTCCTCTAACAAGAGCCTCATAAATATCATCAATAAATTGTTATAATACAACAAGAAAGCATGGGACTCAAAGATGAAATTTGCATTATGAGCAGACAGAGTTACAACAAAGAGGTCACTTGGTGTTTCCCATTTTCATATTGTATATGGGGTTGAGGCTATCTTTCCTACTCAGCTTTCCTTGCCTGTGGAAAATTTCCTCCAGGACTACCAAGGAGAACCTGATGATATGGTCATGAAGATACAAAAGATGGTAGAAGTACAATAGACCAAAGAGAATCTACTTGATAAAGCTCAGGACCATTAGTATAAGATAAAATGAACCTTTGAAAAGAGGGTAAGCAAGGAAGATTTTCAGTTGGGTGATCTAGTGCTCAAAAGGGAAGCACCCAAGAATGATAGAGGTAAACATGGTAAATTAGAGGCCTTATGGATTGGTTCTTTCAAGATTTCTGAGTTATTTTCAAATAACACTTATAAATTTCAAAACTTGGAGGATTTCAAAGTTTTTGGTGGCCCTATCAATGGGAACTCTCTGAAAAAATATTTTTCATAAGCCATGAGTGTCTTTCCATCCATTGTAAATACCACTTTCTCTTTGATTTTTGTTTGAATAAGTGATCCTGTGATCCAAAATCTAAGGCATTGGAACTGCTCATTCTTGGTCGCTCGCAGGGAGCATGCCATCCTCTATGGAGCCAAAGTTATCACATGAAGTTGTCTAGGGTCGCAGGTGACAATCATGAGCGCAGGAAAATAGGTGGGTGTAGTTTTCAGAACCAGAGATCCCCTGTGTAGTTCAATATAGCGCCATCTCTAAGCATGGTGTGGAGGATTCCATAGTTGGCAGGAGGATACAATTTAGTGGGGGCACTAAAATAGCAAGTGTGCCCAGATCGCAGATCACGATGAGATCAACGACTACACTCCATTTCGGGGCCGCAACATACTCAGGCGTTAAAATACTTGAGCAGGCTAAAATTTAAACCACGGTATTGCAGGAGGGATACATGGTGGAAGGTGGTGAGTTTTGGGTCCAAAAGCAGTATGGGTCTAAACCACTTTCGATGTCCCTAAAATCACGTGCTCTTTCAACTTCATATCTAATAGCAGCATGTGGTTTCCCCATAGTCATCAATCCTCATCCTGATCTCGAGGAAAGATAAATTAATGAAGTAAGGGACTGGTAGTTGAAACGTCAACTACCTCTGTAAGAAGAAGCATGGAGGGTCTGGTCATGGAGACAAAGAGACTGTCAGCTCAAGATACCAAATAGGGTAGTTTCTCCAGTAGACCCATGTTGATCTGACTTGCCTTCTGATAGAAGAAAGACACACATGAAGAACCCTATGATAGGAAGGCCAGCTATGATTTCTGGTTGTTGACTACCATTCTAAGTTTAAAATAAGGGGATGAAAAAATAAAGGGGGGGTTCAGAGGCTGGAGAGATGAGAGAGTTTTAGGAGAAGGGCATTGTATTTTTCCATTTCTAAGCCCAAGGGGCATGGATTGTAAAATATTATGTTATTGAATATTCCTTTGAGTTGTTTTTATTAGAATGTCTTCTAAGTTTACATTATTTTTTTCCTGTCTGGATGTAGCATCTTTGATTTATGGTTTCTTGAGATGGTAGAGGATCTGCTATCATCTTTTCCATGTTTCATCATTTATCACTCAGACACTTGCTATTTTTATTCTTGTCTAGATGTAGCATCTTTGATTTATGGATTCCTGAGGCGGTAGAGGATTTGTTGTCATCTTTCCCATGTTTCATTGTTTATCACTCAGAGACATTCTCTTTTTTTTCTCCTCATCGCTACATAAATCCTTTGTCTGATAGGCAGTTTAAATGCCTTCATTGAGCAGAATATTTATGAATCTATAGCCCAACGGTCCAAGAATGATCTGCAGTGACCTCTATTATCTTTTCCTTTCTTTTCATTATTGTTATGATTCCCTAATTTTAACCCACTTGAAACAAATTTAATGTTACCAGACTTACTCCTATTTGCAGCCTGGGGGTGACTCTTGGAGCGATAATAGAAGGTCACCAAAGGATCATTGGTGATAGCAAAAGGAGAGAAGGTAGGTGCATTGTATTTATGTACTGGTAATATTGAATATTCTATATCTTTAGCTTCTACAAGAGTGGATACATCACTGTGGTATCATAGGCTTGGACACATCAGTGAGAAGGTGATGCAGATACTTCACAAAATAAATTTGTTTCCATATCTTAAACAAATTGATTTGTATATCTGTGAGCATTGTGTTTATGGAAAACATAAGAGAGTTAGATTTCTCAGAGTTGGAAAAGAAAAGAAGAGTGAAAGGTTAGAGCTTGTGCATACATATGTATGGGTACCAACTCATGTATCTTCTCTTGGTGGCTCTCATTATTATGTTACTTTTATTGATTATGCAACTAGAAAAACTTGGGTTTATTGCATTTGAAAAAAATCTGATGTTTTTTATACTTTTAAGAAATTGAAAGCTTTGGTTGAGAATGAGACAGGAAAAGGTTGAAGTGTCTTAGATCAGACAATGGAGGTGAATATTTCAGCAAGGAATTTGATGATTATTGTTCATACCATGGGATTTGTAGAGAGAAGACAGTTCCAGGAACACCACAAGAATATGGTGTGTTGAAAAGGATGAACAGGGCAATCATGGAGCATGCAAGGAGTATGAGATTATATGTTGGTTTTCCCTTACAGTTATGGGTAGATGTTGTAGATACTACTATTTAATTAATAAAAAGAGGACCTTCAAGCTCTTTGGATGGTATAATTCTAGAGGAGGAATGAACAGGTAAAAAGGTGTTGACGGCCAAAATTGTCCATACGTCAACTGAGAGAGTGGAACTGGTCCGGGGTTGTCTAAATAACCCAAGCCGTTTGGAATGAACCACCCTGACGAGTTTAACGGCTCCGTTGGCCACTCTAAGGTCTTTTAAGAAAACCAAAGAGAAACTAATCTAAACTAACTATTCTTACTAAAAAAAATAAAACAAACTAAACTAACTAAAACTAATAAAACTAACTAAAACAAACAAACTAAAACTAAATAAAAAAAACTAAACTAATTAAAACAAATTAAACTAACTATTACACTAATCTAATTAAAGCAAACTACTAAATAAACTAAAACTAAATATAACTACTCTAACTATTCTATTATACAATCTACTAATTACTCTTTTAATAACTCAAATCAACTATCTAATTATCAACTGCAAAATTACTTATTCACAAATGTACACTATAAACGATCTACAGATTTAATTAAAACCTGCAAAACTCAATTGATTACTTCCCTAAGACAGCAAGATATGTTTTTTGATTTTTTATATTTTGTGAAAAGAAATGAAACTACTGAAATTAAACAATCTAATATAAATTATGAAATTAAACAATCTAATATAAATCTAATTAAAACTATTTCTAAACTGAACTACTTAATGAAAACAACAAAGAAAAGATTAGCTGACCTGAAAGCGCTCCTAATTTGTCCTATGTGTAATGGCTCTGAAGCTGGTCGGAGGAAGTAAACTCGCACCGAATTGGTTCAATAGCTTCTCGTAAATGATCATCCGTGCTACTCTTCGAGTTGGTTTATAGGACAAACAAGACATAAAAATATCATAACAAACATACGATATATAAATCTCTGCAAAAGGGAAACATGTTATGCAAAAATCTATATTCTTTAATCCAACTCATGAAAAAGATAAACCTGTCATTCACAAACTGAACTAAAAATTGTTATGTATTTTTATACAATTAGAAGAAACCAGATATGGATTATAGTGATTAAAATTATATCATTTGCACGTGATCCAGATAGCTAAAGTAGTCATAAATCATACACAAATGATATACAAAACATGAAACAAAATGTTGATATATTGAGAAGCTAAAGCTGTGACAAAACATCAATTCTGCTCCAGTCTGTATTAGAAATCCATATCCTTCTTCTCCCATAAATGAGGATGTCCTTTATTACAAAAATCATAAGTTTATATAAGTTTCTCCACAGGGTAAAACATCCTTGTGGATAATTATCAAACAGTTTTACATAATCAGGGAAAAATCCCAAAATCTACTAAACTAAGCAACTAAAATGCAAGTGAAATCCTTGAGATATCCTCCAACTGTTCATAAACTCAACTCCAGTTCGAATTTACCTGCAATAGGAGACAAATATCAAATTAGAAGGATATTTCAGTAACAAAATACAAAAAAATTGATCCTACAGACTTAGCTACAGAATCATATGATTCTGTAGCTAGTCTAAATTAGCATATAGAATCAGATAGAAATCAAATGAAATCAAATCCAATCATCTTTTAATAATCATCAAAAATGAATTACTAATTATTCAATTGAAATTATCATTCAAATTAAACAATATCAAAATGAATGCAATCGAAACAGAGTAAAGAATGCTCTGTTTTTAGTTAGCATAAAACATGGTCAAATCTTGACAGGCCTGTTTCGTATCAAACGAAATTAAGCAGTGAATCAAATCATATAGGATTCGATGTAATCGTAATCAATACAACCATAATCGAACAGAATCGTAATCATATAATATATGATATGCCACAACATAATTATAATTGGCACAACTGAACACAAAATAGATTTGTTACAGCTGTAACGATATTCATGAAATTCATGTCGTTTTAATCAAATATGGAAAGACAGTTACGATGTGAGTATTTACACAGTCTACAGACAGGATCACATAGTGATCGTAACTGTTGACAAGAGTAATAATCATAGACCGAGTAACAATCAGAGTAGATCGTAACTGTGTTAAAAATAGAAACAAGTCGTTATTATGGGCATGATCATTTGCGTCCAACAAATCAAATTAAAACGATATATCCGTTGCAATATGAACCGAGCTGAGAACACGGTCAACCATATCATGTGAATCGAATAGTTGGATACAACAGTTATGACTTACATCTATTCGCAAATTGGTTACACCTCAACAGGATGGTATTCGAATTGTTCATAAGATATAAAATCACAACAGTTAACTACAATTGCCAACCATATCATCTAGAATATCATCAATTCGAATCAAATATTGACTGTGTTTGAAAGTTGAATAACAAAAACAACCTGTGTTTAGACAGCGTATTCAATCGAAACTAAATTAAAAAATTCAAATCTATCCTATGATTGATCGAGCCAAAACCAAATCCAATCAAAGCTAATTCAGGAATTCGATTAATCAAAACAAACTTATATACAATAGTGCATGCTTGTGTTGACAGAGTAAATTCACGGTGTAAACAGGGTTTATGAATTTGTCGTATAAATAGGTGAAAGTCATACCAGTGAGGTTGATCTAGCTACGCCAATCTTGAATTGATGAATGTTGTTGCCGACTCCATGTTTTTGAACAAAATCAAACCTGTTGTTTGCTGCTTCTTGTTAGTGGATGGCATCTTACCCTGTTGACTAGAGAGCTTTGCAACTTGCTCTTCCAGATAGTGAATTCTGGATTGCAGCATTGGAACATCAATGTAATACCTTTCCAGCCATGCACCACACTGATCACACGGTGGAGCATCTAGTTTAGATAGGACAGGAGGGGGTTTCGACGAGTCACTAGGGGTTTCACTGGGAATTTTAATGCCAGGATAATTTGGATCATATCGTAAACAAGGAGGTAGGTTCTTCACGAAATCATATGTTGGTTTATCACACAGACCTTCGAAATAGGGATACTCGCTTGCTAGGAAGCGTTCAATTTCTGAGTCAGATTCTTCACTAATCACAATAGGGTCAGGGTTGATAGGTGCTTTAGGTTTGTTTCTTGCCATGTGAGAGATTAACCGAGTGTTCTTCTTTCCTTTAGAATTGGCAATGGGTTTGGTCTTGGGCTTTTTAGCTACGGGTTTAACATTCTCCACATCCTCGGTGACAGAATTGGGTAGGTTAACAGGTGAGTCGGGTAGGGGTTTGGGTAGCAGAGCACTGTAAGGGAGAGGGGGTATCCACTTGGTTTCACTCACCACAGGTTTGTCAACCTGTAGTGGGCTTGACTCATCAAAATTATTACGTTTAAGAAAATCTTCCCAATAGTCTCGGTGCAACCCCAAATGACATACCACAAGCATTTTAATCAACCCAAAATGAAGCAGGCTGTTATCAGCCTGGTTTCGTTTATACCTTTTGGACATTTTAAACAAACTTCTATGCAAGTAGTGAGGCATGTTTAGTTCATAGCCCATGAAAATCATAAGAAGTCACAGATGGTACAAGAAAACGAAGCCATACCTGCCCTCGGAAGTGATTAATTGTTTAGTTATCATGAGCAAGTCGTGCCAGCGCTGCTTAAGCATGTTTGCAGGCAAACCCTTGTCACAAGAGCTCACTCTTCGTGACTGAAAGAGTAATGTCCACGGGACATCCTCAACTTTACAATTTTTTGACCATCTTTGTCCGACAGCAGGCAGACCGGTGGCTAGACTGAGAAATTTCTCATCGATTTCCAACTGCACATCCCCAACTTTGGCTCGGCATCCATCGAAAGTCAATGCAAATTTTCGAGCCACAACAGGTTTATAACCATCAAACTTTCTAATGAATGGGAGCCAGTCGAATTCCTCCAGGTCGCTATATGCACCATCAAACATTAACAATGTCTGGCAGCCATTAGGTTCAGCCCTCACGACTGGAGCCATGGCTCGCGCATCATGGTAGGGTTCGGATCAAACACACAGGAGCATAATCGATATGGCTAACAACTGCAAGTGCTCAAAGAGGAGGCAAATCAATAGGCGCGTGTGAAGGTGGTGTGTTAGTTCACCGCCATGCAAAACATTAATGGCAAAGTACCATCCCTGTTCCATCAATCATAACCAATATTAACTTTATTCGGCCAACCCAAGGTTTATACGGTGGACAAATATATCAATGTGCCAATGTATAGTTTGAAACCACGATCGTTCAACGTAAAATCAAAACCATAGTTTAAATATGCGCCATAGTATAATTCAAACCAAAGTAATATCAAAATGTTTCATCAACGCGCCAAGTGTATAATCAAAAAATGCCATTCAATATGAAACCAAACTCATATGTTACCATGCGTTTGTTGCACAATATATAATCAAAGTYTTATAACATTGTGACCAATGACTTTATGAAATCGATAAGCTTAGWGGTTAAGATAGTAAGGATCACATTATATAAAACAAGATCAACCATGACCCTTATGAAATCAAATATAACTCATAAATTCTCATGCTCAATACCTCATCAATCAAATAAAAGCCAAGTTGCGCAATCAAAGCGAGAATGTCACAGTTTGAAAAATGTCCTCAGCCACATAATAAACCAAAGGTAAGTGCCTTTTAGGATATCAATGAACAGACCACAACAATTAAAATAACAATGGAGGGCTTTTCACGCTTTCAGTCATGAAAACTAATTTGAAACAAATTTGCAAACATCGCAATAAATGAAAATATCGTCTCTTTGCAAAATGCGACAGTAATTTGAAGTTTTAAGAGACATAGGTGTAGGCAGCTTTTAG
>JZKD02S0883308.1:121839-134954 GCA_000966675.3 Picea glauca | reverse complement strand
AAGTAATCTTCAGATTTTGAAAAATAAGATATACAACAAAACCCCATATTGAATACCTCAATTATTGACATGAAGGAGTATAGCTAGGTAAAATCAATAGAATTAAATTTATCAAAGACCGAGAGGGATCAAATTTCTTGAGGTGTAATTTTTTTATCCTTTAAGATGGATCTAGGATGGTTGTCACTCATCTATATAAAACTCGAATGAATATGTAAAATTACAATTTTGATTATTGTTAAGATATTTGTATTCATATTGTAGCAATATTTCTATATAAATATCAAATATTGTATATATTGTACTATCTAGTGTACTTTAGTGAAACGGGTGTGCTAATGTATGTTAGTTGCAATCCTAGATAAAATATGTCCAATATAGAGAGTCAAATTCTTGTTGTATGTCTTCAGCTATGGAATCCAAGTAGTTTTAGAAAATTCACTCTAATTTTTCTGGTTGAATCACACTATGGCTCATGATACGCTTGCTCCCCTTCATCCTTAGCCAGTTTTCTTCACAAATGTAAATTTGACCCCGGAATTTATCTGGAGAAGATAATTTTGTTCTGTATAGAACATGTTTCAGGTGTTAAATCTTTGAGCTTCAAAATCTCTCTCTCTTTCATATATATATATACATAGATTTTTGTAAAAAAAAAATACCTAAAGAAAAACTTTTATCGTACTTATTGGTTGGGTATTCAATTTGTTTCAATTCAACTTGAAACCATAGAAATAATCCTTTGTGACACATTTTTTTAATGGGATTCTATAAATTTTTCTTTATAAGACCAAATGAAATATGGTGATCGGATCGATTGTCTTCAATATATTACACTAAAAACTTGTATTGAAAGGTAATAAACTTTTGCATGCTCTTTCTTGATTCCTTCTGTTTGTTCTCTAATCAGAAAGACCAAACCAAATTTATCTATGGTTGGAGCATAGAAACCTATCTATGGCTTAGTGATTCAAGTTTATGAGTCTTGCATGTTTAATCATTGAACTAAGTGTAAATTCTAACCTTGTA
Organism: Picea glauca; assembly: GCA_000966675.3. Lineage (NCBI taxonomy): Eukaryota > Viridiplantae > Streptophyta > Pinopsida > Pinales > Pinaceae > Picea > Picea glauca. Next base: position 133,925 of record JZKD02S0883308.1, on the reverse strand, counting down.
CAATATATACTGCAAACTGATATTCAGAAAAGAACAGAAAAGATACAATGGCAAATACAAACATTACAAAGAGATTTTTCACCTGGAAACCCAAACTGCGAAAACCAACATATATTATATTCATACATTGTGTTACATTGTTTACAATACAATATACATATAGGAGCCAGCGACATCCAAAACCCTAACCTAATGACTTGGATTAGTCCAAAACCTTAATTCCTTAACCGAAAATAGAAAACCATCGGCAAAAAACCATGTGCCGAAAAACCACCTAAATAAAATGTGGTCTCAAAAATATGTCGTCCCGGTGCGAAAAAAAAATTCGGGGGCGCTGCCCTCGAACCCCCGGGTAGGGGGCTCCGCCCCCCTGCACCTCGCAAGGGGGGGCTTAGTGCCCCCCCCCCCTCTAACACCCCTGCGCAGACGCTCAGACACTACTACTCGTGAAAAGAATATAACACATACCCAACACTAAGAAGCATTTGTTTGTCCTTACATGATAGCCCGCACTTGGGATGTCTGAGATCTAATTTCCTTGTGAGACCCTTATGGAACCTTGGGTGATGAATGGTGTGTATCTGATATGACTGCTCTCCTTACATATGGGGCAAGGGAGAAAATATAGAGGATATATTTTTTCACTTTCTTCCTTGGTGTTTTAAGTTAACTGTAGATTTATTCCTTTCCTACCCACAACAAAAACCATCCTTTTTAAAGTAAAAATAAATATATTAAGATCAAGACAATTTATATGATGTTCAACACTATTAGGGTCTGATTCAATAGAAGGAGGGGAACATATTCAATTTTTGTCCCTTCTATATCAACCAAATAATTTCTTATCTAAGCCAAAACCCTATTGCTCAACCCCACTGTTTAGGGAGAAAAATGAAATATCTAGTCCAAGTGTTAGAAAAAGAATGTTTTGAGAATTGCAGAAAACTTACAACTATGATTTTTGGATTCCTTGTCCGAAATAATAATGTGACTTTGGTAGTAAATTGCTTCTCTAATGAAGTAGCAACAGTGTCATCGTCATTTGGTTGCCTCATCACCTAAACAACCCCATGCATTTGCTTGTAATTTCCATGGTTTAGTGGGTTGTAAGTCTCAAAATAAAACTTAGTGCCTATGAACAACTTAGACATATCAATCATCAATTCTTCACCGTCTCCAATAGATTTCTTGCCTCCAAAGAAATCCAAATAATGAGACCAAGAAGACACTCTTATGTGCTCTTTATTTACAAAATCTATATCATTGATCCAAATTTATGAGCGGAACAAAATGAATAACAGACTGCATCCAATAACACATATATATAAAGGAAAACAACATATATTCAGTGAATAATAACTTCTATTGAATAAATAAAATAGGTTGAAACTGTAAAAATATAGAACTAAAAACTACTTGCTCGAATGGTGGTAGTTATCTTTGAGAAGAGATGTGGTTGCTATGTGCATCTGTTTGAGAAGAATGATTACAATGAGGCTCCAGAGGCCTTTTTAACATTACTCATGAATACCAAAACCCTAGACATCCAAAAACCTAACCCTAGGATATGAAACACCAAAAGTTATGTGGGCCCTGAAGTACAAAAAGATGTACTGACATGAAAAATTCCAAACTAAGCCAGTTGGATTAGGGGGGTGGCCACTAATCTCCACCTAGAAGCTGTGTAGGGCTTCAGACAACCCCGAAAGTGTATAACCCACAATTACAAAGAATTATAGAAGAACGTGTTGAATTAAAAGTTTCAAAAGGAGCCAGTTCGAATAGGTCGGTGGCCACCAATATCCACCTGGATCAATCATCCAGGGTTTGGTTGTTAATGGGTAAAGGAAGAGACTGAGTGCCATTCAATATGATTATTATAATGAGTTGTTGAAATTGACGATAATTTTCTCTTATTCTCATATTTAACTTGTTTTGAGCTTAGCTTGTGATCACAATGATTGCCAACATTCTTCATTTTTTCGAACCTTCGAGACCTTGGGACCCAATACCATTACAAGATATCGAAATGCGTAGCAAAACTTCAAGCGAAAAAAATTGCACAAAACTGCTCCCACTTAATACATTTCGAGAGATTTAAAAGTCGTTGTCATGCAGAAGAAATCATTGTTAACCAAGACTAAAATCTTGAAATTTTCTCCAAACATAATCTAAAATTTTCTATTTTGATGGAGAATTTAGCTGAGTGAAAGTATCTCCCCACACAAAGTATTGGAATTTGTGTTGGATCATTTTTTTGTTACAAAAATCATAGGTTTACATTTAGGGTCCTGGAACTTTGTAAAGTTAATTGGCATCATGTGGTTCTAATTTACAAAGGTTTAACCTTGGCATTTTGTGGTTATAATTTACAAAGGTTAGTTTAGTCCATATCCATGAGAGGAGAAGAGGGGTTTTGCTTCTGTTTTTTGTGTGGCTTTGTCATCTTTTATTTGGGTGAAGGGGAGAAAATGGGGCACACATGAGGAATAGCGAGCATAAAAGCACAAAGAGTAACCCTTTTAGGTGCAGGAAGGTCGAGGTTGGGGTCTCTTCCCTGGCCCCATTTCCATTAAATGCTTATATATTCATGTTCTTTTGTCTATGATCATCGTTTATATTGATGTTGAATTAGAGGTATTTGTCGTTGAATTGGGTGTGGAGCCTGTGAAGGATATGGAAGTAACAACCTCACCTCCACAATCATGGAAACTGGTATACCTCAAAGAGAGCATGGGAAAATTGTTGTTACCAGCTCGAGAGGTTGAAGAGTATGAAGAGAAGGCATAAGGTAGGAATGAGGTTCTTTTCCCGATAGTGGTGGGGATATGGGCAAGGATAAAAATCAATTCGATCTGTTCCTACGATATACCAAAATTCTAAGAGTTAATTGTTTTTTTTTTCAATATTCTAAGATACATTCCTCACATTCCTCATTTTATTTTAAAATGAGAAAAACCTGCCCTTTTCTATGCAATTTATTTATGTTAATGGTGATTTATTATGGCTTTTTGGTAATTTATTCTGATATTTTGTAGATTGTTTATATTTTTTTCACCTACATTGTATCTAACATTATATTCATCTTAGTGCATGAGTTTTTGGTCATCATCAATTCCACCTTTATCGCCAATTCATCAACAATTCCACCATTACCGCCTGTGTGTGGCTTTCGAGAGCCAATAACTTCTATTTTCACATAATATATCAAACCCTATGACCCCAGAAAGAGTCATTCTGAAAACCCTTCTCCTATTCTTCCCTAAATTCCCTGACACAACCACAAAGGCGCTACAATGGAGCAGCTAAAACAAACAAATTTTTTGGAGAAAAAACCAGTCATGCCCACCCCAAGTTTGCATCAAACCCTATATTCCCTAGTCTTTGCTTTGAGTTTCACATATCTATAGTAATGAGCTCACTAGTTCTCGGTTACCCATAATTTAGTTTTCCTTTTCACATTACACACAACCTATTAATTGGGTTGTCTTCTTCTTGTGAGAAATGTCTTCACATTACACAAAACAAGAGCATTTTTCACATCTTCAAGCCTGTGTATATCAATAAAATTTGTTGAAACTCCACATGCCTTTGGGAGAAAATGTGCTAACATTGCATGGGTGCCTCCATACATACACTTAGAGGACACAATATGGTCTCCATGTCCACAAAGTTGTAATAAAACAAAGGATATTGCAAAGACACTGTTAGAAGTACAATAGGTCACTTCAGTCCCCTCCAAAGCATCCATCTGCCTCCCCGAATTCAACACAGTTCGATTGAAATGCTTGTTGTATATGAAGAAATCACGTTTTGGGCCAAGCTCTCCATTGAACATCCTTCTCATGGTATTAGGCTCCATGACTATAAAGGTAGTCGAGGCTTCTATGGACATGTTCACACCTCCATGCTCACCAAATTCATGGAGGGCATTAGCCAGGCCTTGGGATGGATCAACCCATTTTTTCATAGTTTTGTTTTTCTCATAGATTCCACCATGTGCTTCCTCGTAGGATTGTTTTCACGACAACACTGATCCCTCCATTGTTATGAATTTAGTCCCACAAAAACCCAAAACAATGTGAATTCAATGGCCCAAATGAAGAAAAATTGCAAACAATTTCAAAGAAGCACCACCACAGGATCAATTTATAGAGATTTTGATAAATATCTGAAGCACAATTCCTCAATGTGAGAAAACAGAGTTGCAGTCGTTGTAATTTGACCTTAGGACTAGATTTCTATTTATCGAGATACCAAAAATCCATTTTGAATAAAAGAACTTCAACATAAAACAATTTATTAGGCCTCAATAGATAACAATTTATTAGGCCTTAAGGGACCTAAAAAATTTATGATTGAACAACCCAATTAAAGAAAAGCAATGGAGGACATGGAATGGTAGGACCATCTTGAAACCTCGGATAAATAAATCAGTATAGAGTAATGGATAGCAATATAACCATCATATGCATGAGACTGTATACATAATTTTGAGTAATGGATAATAATATAACCATCATATGCATGATATTGTATACATAATTTTAACTAAATTAAACGATGTTTCTTACCTTACCTTTATGAAGTGGCCAAATTCAAACAAGCAATACCCCAATCCAAGGCATTCATAATTCCAAGCTATAGCTTAGAAACCAAAGCTCACAACCATTAAAGAAGCACTTTAGAACGAAATCCGACCAGATCAAATCTAGTGAACTCTCGAGTGTGATACTTAAAGAAAGACAGGTCGTGGTTATAGGGTTTTTGCAAGAGAATTTCACAACCAGATTGCGATGAGGATGAATTAAATTCTTTGCCTCTGGTGCATTGTAATTTTCATGATATATAAAACTTATGGTGATAGCCCTCTGAGATGGATTTGAAGGGATTGGAATGTGGTAAACAAATCATTATTGTCATCCACAATGACTTACTTGGTGCGTCTCAAACCTTAATTGGATGCTCTATGCATTTTTGCTAGTGTTGTGTTGTATTTGGTCGAGCCAGAAAACCACAAATTATAGGAGGAACCAGTCGAAAAATGGAAATAGGAGAAGTGAGGAATATATGAGTGGAGAGTAGTGGAAGCATTGATGTATACCTATTCTTGGAGAGTCCCCCCTCGAAAGTGACTGGACTTGCCACTTTTGGCCATGATGTTGTAGGGATGCGTGCGTGAGCCAACAAATATGAACCTTTCTTAGTTGGTGTCTACACTATTACAAGAAGTGGGATCTTGTTACAAGAGTGATGAGGGGTCAATGGCAGAAGAGAGGGAAGAGGTATAGACGCAAGAGGGAGACGTTAAATTTGAGGAGGAATGAGGTAGTTTGCACGAGGATAGGGTAAAGGAGGAGAAGGTCAGGGCATGTACAAGATTGAGCAAGGAGAGAGTCGTGTGTCTAGGAAGGAGAGGTGATAGGAGGATAGATGGAGTATTAATCTGAGGGGAAGCATGAGGATGTTGAGTGATAAATGTAAGAGAGGTGGGGGTGCGGGTGGAGCAAGACCCACCTAAGTTAATATTTAAATAAAACAATTTTTGGAGCATGGGATATGGTGCATTGTAGTTTGACCATTGATAGTTAGAGAACCCATGATTTATTTGATGGAAATGTTGGCTTGCTCATAGGCCTCCTTGTTGTTGATTCTTAAAACATGGAAAGGGATGATGATTGAGAAGGCATGGGTTTCTATCTGAATTATTTGAAAATTTTCCTTCAGCCAGTTATTAGAGGGTTGATATCTCAATCTGATATGATTGATGATGAGTTTGGAGTCTCCTATTATGGATAAGGAGATAATACTTTGATATTTTTCTAGGAGGAGACCCTAGAGTATCGCATAGGCCTCTTATTGGTTATTTGTTGTGACTCCTATATTCCAATGGAATAAGAGCTCCTTGTTTCCTCATGGGCTAAGGATAACCCCTTTCACTCATGCCACCCTGTCTTTTATTTATTTTTGTTGATAAATAGCATATGCTTTTTTGTAGAAGGCTCATAAAAAGTAGATTCAAATACCTCTAGATATATACTCTTGTAATTAAACAACATTTCCTAGTAAATTCAAACTTGAATGGAATAATCTAATTTTAAGTCACCCTCCCCTTCCATCCTCATACAACTCTCAATCTTTCCCTCTCCAATGTTTCCAAAAGTAACACATTCTAGAATCTTCTCCTTTCAATGACATCACCATTCGGAGTTGTGGTGACGTGTCTCGATTAGTTTACAATTTTAATTAATTATTTGATAATTTGAATCGAATTAGAATCATGAAAAAACTCGAATTGCATAATTTCATTATATATAGAAGTTAAAGCATTTGAAAAAAAAAATGGAGCATAACGAAATTATGTCCATGCTTAAAATTTCCTTCATACTCATGTTAAATTTATTTATCGTTAAAAAGAAGATTGTTTTCTTACATAATACTAGCATACCTCTGAAGCATACCATACCATATCAGAGTGAATTGGTGGTGGTTAAGTTGTTTAAAGATGGTGGGATTTTGGTTTTGTATGGAAAATGAATATTTCAAAAGGCCATCTTCATCTCACATCTCGTGAAATATTTTCAATGATCCTATAACTCCAAATCTAAATCACCCGGTTGCATACCCACATGCAATAATCACAAATATGTCTCTGTGACTTTTCCATAGAGAAATGGAAGAGTAAGAAGAGGTGGTGATAGGAAACCAAGTGGGAGAAGAACTACCCCTTTAAAAATCCAATGATATGATTAACCATATGAGAGACAACAAAAGATCCCATAGAACCAACCTCATAAGGAACACCTTAGACATCATTATTATATCTAGATGTAAAAACATTTTGAACCTTTAGAATTAATAAACAAATCTTTAAAAATTCTTCAACACTAGTGATAAAGTTGTGGAGTAGAGAATCTAAATTGTAATACTAATAGTTAGGCTATGGATAAAAGACAACTCCTAATTGTAAGTTGTTATATGTTGTTATTTACTCTATGGGAAGATTTGTCAAGTGAAACGAACATTCACATTGAACTGGCATGAACATTCACATTAAATTGAATGACCAGACATGTTGTGATAGAAATGATATAATGACAAAATATTTGTAAACAATGATCAATTAGAAAAAGTGATAACTTAACAATAAAAGTGTGCATTGAAATAAGGATGCAAGAATTATTCAATATTGATGAATGCAAACCATCATTCCAAATTAATATTAATATATAGTGTAGTGTTAAACTAAAACTAGTGTAAACAAATCAACATATAATATAAGCACAAAATATCATTCAACAACGACCTATTTACATGGTCAAATAAAGGCATCTAATTCTAATAAAAAAACAACATAAACCATTTTGAATGAGAAATACATGTACCATTTTTGAAGAGGAATTTCCTTTAGGAAGTGTAAAACTACTTTATCATACAACCTCCAACCTTGATGAGAAAAGCACAGGTCCATATTCCAAAAGATAATCCGGCCTAGAGATAATATGAAAATTAACGAAATAAAAAATGGGACCAGTAAAAAGAAAATTCAAATTCAAAATTCTTTATTTGAACACTGCCCACATTCTCACATTTAAATCAAAGTTTGTTGAAAATGATGCCATAAAATGTTCAAATGTGTTTTGATACACTGAATATAATATTTCACATGATAAATATTGTTGGAACTATACGTGTATGGTATATGTGTACATGCCATGATTTTCAAGCAATTTGTTGACCCAAAGAAAACACAAAATTGTTGCATGGCTATCTTGGAAGAAATGATATTTTGATGGGGCAATCCACTTCAAATAGTGATTTACACATCTTACAACAATACAAATTCAAATCTTTTATTTCCACCATAATGTAACACATTTAAGCATGGTTATATAGTTTAAGGTCCTACAAGTAAGTCATTAAAAATACTAAACAAATGAATATATTTCCAAACACGTATATCACATTGAATTGAATGACCAAACATGTTGTGATAGAATGATATAATGAAAAAATATCTGTAAACAATGATCAATTAGAAAAAGTGATAACTTAAAAATAAAAGTGTGCATTGAAATAAGGATGTAAGAATTATTCAATACTGATGAATGATGACCATGATTAAAAATTAATATTAGTATATAGTGTAGTGTTGAACTAAAACTAGTGTAAACAAATCAACATATAATATAAGCACAAAATATCATTGAACAACGACTTATTTACATGGTCAAATAAAGGCATCTAATTCTAATAAAAAAACAACATGAACCATTTTGAATGAGAAATGCCTGTACCATTTTTGAAGAGGGATTTCCTTTAGGAAGTGAAAAACTGCTTTATCATACAACTTACAACCTTGATGAGAAATGCATGGGTCCATAGTCAAAAAGATAAACCGACCCAGAGATAATATGAAAATTAACTAAATAAAAAATGGGACTAGTAAAGAGAAAGTCCAAATTCAAAATTCTTTATCTGAACATTGTCCAGATTTTGACATTTAAATCAAAGTTTGTTGAAAATGATGCCATAAAATGTTCATATGTGTTTTGATACACTGAATATAATATTTCACATGAGAAATATTGTTGGAACTATACGTGTATGGTGTATGGGTACATGCCATAATTTTCAAACAATTTGTTGACCCAAAGAAAAAACAGAATTGTTGCGTGGCTATCTTGGAAGAAATAATATTTTGACTAGGCAAGCCACTTCAAATAGTGATGTACACATATTACAACAGTACAACTTCAAATCTTTCATTTCCACCACAATGTAACACATTTAAGCATGGTTATATAGTTTAAGGTCCTACAAGTGAGTCATTAAAAATACTAAACAGATGAATATATTTCCAAACACATACATTCATTGAGTGATTTGTTACCTAATAAATCTAGTGACGCACATCCCCATAGACACATTTGTAGAGGCGACATAGTGAAACCTAAAATCAAGTTTTTCAAGACTTTGTAGGAAGTGTGTTACGAGTTAGAGGTATTGGATTCTTGACCACCATATCTTCTCCACTCTTTTAATCAACTCAAAGCGTTCTATCCATCGAAATCTAGGAAAGAAACTATGCCAACAAACTAGGATAAATGGTAGCAGAACAAGAATTTTTTAACTATATCTTACTATAAACAACTACAATGGGAAACTATGATATAAGTTGCATCGATAACCCTGTGCGATAAACAATATGCAAACTTTGTAACAAGAATGGGGTAGAAAGTGCAAATCTCACTCTCTTGCGATATCCAACTTAGAATGACAAATGCAAGAAGGAAAATAGCCAACAAAAGAAAACTCAGAAATTTAATGATCAAAATTTAATGAGATAAATCCTAACTGGTTTTCAATATTGTCCAATTGACCAAAGAGGTCTAAATGAATCATTAAGAACTAGAAAAGTAAATTCTCTACCCACAACAAAAGTGAAAATCTCTTCAAATTGTATCAAGTACTCGTCAGATTTTGAAAAATAAGATATACAACAAAACCCCATATTGAATACCTCAATTATTGACATGAAGGAGTATAGCTAGGTAAAATCAATAGAATTAAATTTATCTAACACCGAGAGGGATCAAATTTCTTGAGGTGTAATTTTGTTATCATTTAAGATGGGTCTAGGATGGTTGTCACTCATCTATATAAAACTAGAATGAATATGTAAAATTACAAATTTGATTATTGTTAAGATATTTGTATTCATATCGTAACAATATTTCTATATAAATATCAAATATCCTATATATTGTACTATCTAGTGTACTTTAGTGAAACGGGTGTGCTAGCGTATGTTAGTTGCAATCCTATATAGAAGATGTCCAATATAGAGAGTCAAACTCTTGTTGTATGTCTTCATCTATGGATTCCAAGTAGTTTTAGAAAATTCACTCTAAGTTTTCTGGTTGAATCACACTATGGCTCATGATACACTTGCTCCCTGTTGTGCTGCTTATATATTTAGTATAATTCACTCATTAATTATCAATCTGGGATTCATAATCAACAGAGTTATAAGACACCAATAAGAAAGGTAATTCTAATGTCATGAGTATAGAACTATTCTAGATTATGTATGTTGGAAACAAAACAAACTAGCAAACTGAAACACACTTTGGTTGTCTTTCACAAAGAGGCTATCTACTCCATTATGGAACATGGAAGTATGAGATGGATTTCTTTTTATGGATCAACTCTGCTATCTGACCCAAAAAACTAACTATGCAATCACACTTCTGAAGAGAAATCACACATCAATCATCAAGACATAACATGGGTAATTCAATAGTCAATATACTGAGTATGTTATGGTTCACAATGTGTTTTTGTGAACTGCACTAGTTCTCCTTCAAATATGTCTGACTATTGCTGCCAACATTCATGTTCATGAGACAAAATCAAATTCATAAAAACAGAAACAGAGCATATGCAAAACAAAGTGAGTAAATATCTCTAAGCAATCATATAATTGAAATCCTAGTCTAAACTATACTACTATCATCTGAAATAATTAAAGCTTCAACTAATCTAACATTTACACTATTGAAATCAAATGTTAATACTAATCTATGAAGATGCTGACCTTTGTTTGGTGGTGGGCCCTTGCCGCTTCAACAGGTCAGCAACTAGAGTCTATAGTAAGATTGCTTTCAACCCACACATTACTCTTACTCAAACTTCAAAACATAGAATCAAACTATGTTAAAAACTTAACTCACATTCAATCATAGACGATCAAGACATGGAGATAAATGAAATTCTTCTATTAATCTTTACCCATAATATGTTCTACAATATGTAACACTGCTTCACATGCTCTGTTATGGTAACTCTCCACTCCTCCACCATCCTTGCCATGACTATTTAAACAGTCTTGGTCGTGAAACACAAGGAGGTTAAATCGTTTGCAAGTCAGTGAATTGTTAAATTTAGTTATTCGCTTACATATTTTAAGCTTCATCCTCATGACATGAAGTGCATGAGGATGAAGCAATAAGAAACTATCCTAACATAGCCTTGCTAAAACATTTATGATTCAATAAACATCCAACAATTTTCTTGGGCACGATCTGGAGCTAAACTTGGTACATTCAACTTCCTGTATTGGTACCGGATCATGACAGGTAGATGGTATTGGATCCAAACAGTGCACAAATGGTTAGTACCGGATCACGATAGTCTATGACCATTGGTACCAGATCACGACAGGTGAGATTCAGTACCATATCTGAATAGAAGGTGTGCTTGGTACCGGATTCAGACAGTGGCAGTCTAGCATATAAGTACTAGATAGCTGAGCTGGTACAGGAAGGATGGAATTATCTAGAGGTCAAAGGTTATACATGGAAAATTGAAGCATTATTACATGAAACATTTAATCTCCTAGCTCAATAAACCACAAAAATGCATGAATTAATTCTACTTTATCTTATGACCTTATTAATGGCTAATGGTAGTGTTCTTTGTCATTTACCCAAGCATAGGTAAGCCAAAAAGGTATAGATGAGGAGTATAAAAGGGTAGTGGAGATGTCAATTTAGAGGCTCAACATTCCCCCATGCCAAAACCATTGCATGTCCTCATGCAACTGAAAACAAACCCAAAATTTTTCAAAACTTGAGACTGCATTCTTTACTTTTGTGGATCAATGATGTTGATGGCTTAGGCTTCTTATTTTAGCTCCCTTTTTATGACCCTAATGTATTGAAGGAGTTGTAGTACCTTCTTGAGATTATTAGAAGTATCTTCATGGTCATCTTGAAGTTGCTAGCTGGTTGCTTTCAATTGCCCATTTTCCTTTTTGATATACCTGTCCAATAGTTGGTATTCCTTCACTTCTTGTTTGAGTTCCTGATTTTGTTTTTGCAGTTCCCCAATCTTTTTCTTCATCTGTTATTTTGTTAAGGTCCTTGTTGACTCCATTATTACTGGCTAGATGTATTCTCTTTCCTCCACTTTGTTAAGAACCAAACATCAATATAGCATAGAAAAACTTCAAGAAAAGTACTCAACGCCTTGAAAAAGAGATAATATCAGATAATAAGCCTCTTCGAGGGGGCAACCTCCTT
>JZKD02S0883308.1:99633-116806 GCA_000966675.3 Picea glauca | reverse complement strand
AACATTACTAATCTAAATCACAACTAATGTCCTAAAGCCGACATAAATAAAATAACATTACTAATCTAATATGCCCCAATTAAGTGGTAATGAGCCAATATTAGGGCTTAACACACTTCCTCCCTCATCCCACATAAAGTAATAGTGGCTTGTTCCTCGGTCAAACTAGAGATGTCATCCTAGACTGATAAGTCTTCAAAAGGGGAGGTAAGATTGATTGGATCTTTCTATGTATGAGGACTGAAAAATGTCTTTCTTTTCTTTTCCATGCTCCTTGTGGTTCTTTTACAAGGAGGTACTAGATCAGGGGTGCTCACAAGCTTCCTTTTCTTCCTTTCTATTTGTGGAATGGTTACAGGGGATTGTTCTATAGACTGTTCACTTTTATTTTCTGAGCTATTCTTCCCTTTCCTTATAGTTTTTGTCTTATGACCCTTCTCCTCAACTGCCATTGTTGAAGTCTCCTCTACTAATTTGGTTTTACCTTTTGATTCTTGACTTTTAAAAGTCTTATTGACTGTGGAAGAGGGCCCTGCTTGTTTACTAGCTTTTTCGTGTTGGCTCATTGTTCTGGATGATGATGGAGTTACCTTATCTTTCTTTCCCTTTTTCTTTTGAGGTTCCTTATTTTTCTTTGGAGCACCCTAGGCTTCCTCCACAAGTTTGTTTTCTGTGGGAAGGTGTTGAGTGATAAGGATTTTCCAACTAATCCTTTGCTTCCTAATTTCATGTAAAACTAACATCTTAATAAGACCTTGATGGTAAATGCTAGTCTTCTCAGTTTTGGATAGGGATTTGACACCTCTTACCATTTTGTTCAAACACATCCATAAAGAATATGGGAAATCAATTTTAGGGCCTCCTTCAAAGTGTAATAGGAGCCTAAGATGACATATGAAGGTCACAACATATCTGCCCTCACAAGTGAGGAATCATTGAAGATTAGCAATCATTGGATGATACTCTTCCTTGATATAGTTCCTAGGGATCCCCTTTTTCCAATCAGGGTGTTGATGGTATTCTTTCAAAAATTGTTGGCACATTTCCTTGTTGATTCCTACACCTTTGAAGTACTTGGCTCCTCTTTTAGGTAATCTCGTGACCTCCCTTAAGATTTCTTCATTGATTGTTAGTTGCACATTACCTATATGTGCAATCTCTCCATCGTAACCCTCCTCATGCCAGCCTGTGAATTTCTCCAAAAATGGCATCCATCCCGATCTAGCATACTTCTCTCAACACAGTTGGAACTCCTTGGTCTCTCTATAAATTTGGAAGAACGTTTCATGTCTACTTACGACCATCGTTATAAATTGTGAGAAAAGAATCGGGTTGTAGCGCAAGGATTTAGTCAGTTGATGAGGGTAAGGGTTTGGTACCAGAGATCGTAGAGAGGAGTAGGCTCATAACTAGAGAAAGGTAATGACAAGGGAAATATGGTGGTGGCATCGATAATGTGAATGGTAAGTTTAAGTAAGGATGTCGCAAGGAAAATTTAAGATCAGATGAGGATTATCTAGATAGCTTTGCCACCCAGATAAGCCATTTCATTTCTACCTGTTAGTGTAATCATGAGGACAAGACGTTGGGTATCAAAGCATCATTTTGGTATAGGTGATTGGACTTCTGAGTGGTGAATTTGATGTTGGATCATGGCTCATGACACAAGATAAGTTTGTAATTTTCTTTAGGATGAAGTATGTTTGTGGCCTATCATTACTAGACATGCTTCATATTCATGCTTTGATGTGATTTTGCCCTCAACCATTTTTGAGCACTTATATGAGGATTGATTAAGTTTAGGCATATGGGTATGAGGGATAGGTGCATGGTTTTAATACTAAGGTCATAAGATCTAGTATATATTTTCATACCTATTGTAGTTTTATGAGCGGAGGAAAATAAATACCATGTTACCTTTGATTTTACCTTTGTATGATCAATACCCATAGCATATGCGACTGCTTGTAGATTGTTATAATTCATCTTTTTAGGCTGGAGTTTTCTGGAAGCTTGGTACTAGAATTTCCTGTACTTCTTTATTTTGTTCTTATCTTCTTTTGTATTTGGTTTTGTAGGGTTGTAGGGTGATCATGTTGGTTTCTAAAGGTGAGATGTGAGTCTGAAAAAGAGTTATGAAGGAGCTCTTTGACCTTCCCCCATGCCAAGGATGTTGCATATCCTTATGCAAGAAGATTCAACACTCTGTATCATAATGGAGAAAATATGATAAGAGAAAAGAAACCAAATCAAATTCCAGAAGTACATTTATCACCTAGCATATGATCACATGCCTAAAAATTGAAATTACCTTTCTTTTGATGACTTATTGACAAAGGTAGCATTTAGTAGTGAAAACAGGGAGGTTTTTATATGTTTGCCAGAAGAACAGATCCAACCTAACTTGCTTCAGATATTTATTATTATTAGATGTTATAGATAATTTTGACAGTATAAGTAGATTAGACTCCCCAGTTAGGGCTCAACTCTTAAGAAGTTTCCTTCTTAGGTAATGTAGGCTTTAGATGCCAAACCGGTAAGTTGACTTAGGGTAATTCTCAAATGAACATTTTCTTGTAGTAATTATGTTGCTTGTTAATCTGGAGTTTGTATCTCATAAATGTCAACAATGACCTTTGCTTATAGTGTTCATTTTTTTTTAGATGACAAAAGTGAAATTTTCAATCAGAAAAGTATAGATGAGACATTACTCAACCAGAAGCCACTGCTAGCAAGCTTGTTTAGTACTCCGGTGGGGTAGTTGTGATAGTTAGTGAGAGATCCCTTCCCTAGGCAGAATGCCCCATTGCCAAAAGGCCTATTCAGTACCCTGATGGGTTTGCCTAGTCATACCACACACCGGTACCCACTGCCAGTAGACCTATTCAGTATCCCAATGGGTTTGTCTCTTAAACCCTTTTTCCATCAGAGTCTTCTTATCCATAGTCACCTATTTTGTTTTTTATTAAAGATTGCTTTGCATGGTGACATGGGAGGCTCATCTGAAAACCTTTTTACAGGCTGTGATGGTATTGGGTTGGAAGGTATATTCTCTTCTTTGAATGTATTTTAAAGATTTGTCTGAAGGAAAAATAAACCTTTTATGCACATTATTTCTTTAGAGTGATCCAGATGTATAATTTTGTCTGATTTTGTCCATAAGAGAATCACCTAAAGTTTACTTAGGGTACTGATACATCCTCTTCCATAAAAGTTTTCCTAGTGTGCCCATGATAGAGAGTGTTCATATACTCATATGTTACTCTTTAGTAAACATAATCCAATGAATACTATTGAAGTCTAGTTAGGGTGAGATAGTTAATTGTAGGATAATATATTTTTTTGTCCCTTTAATCATGCTGAAATACTGGATAAAGGCAACTTCTAGTCTTAGAAGCGGATTATGGTTCTTTGAACGATCATAGGTAAAGATTGTGTCTTCTTTTTTTCAAGCAACAAAACCAAAATAAATTAAAATACTTCCTTTTAGCTAGCAACAGAACCAAAATAAGTTAAAATACTTCCTTCTAGCTAGCAACATAACCAAAAGAAATTAAAGATACTTCCCTTTAGTTGACAACAGAACCAAAAGAAATTATTGCTTCACAAGGGATGCCATTTGATGCTGCAGTAAGCTTCTTGGTTCCTGCTTAAGTGGTTGTTGCATGGATTCATACTTCATATTAATTGAAATAAGATTTTGAAATATGCGTAGCATGTCTTGTCAATTAGGTAATGTGCCTTGATAGTACCGTATAAGGACAGACTTTTGGTACCGGACCAGAATAGGATTTCTGGTACCGAAGTATTATTGTTGGTACCAGATCAAAATAGAGTATTGTTGATGCCTACAAACTGATGTTTAGCAAGTTCATGAAGGATCAAATAAATTATAGAAATATACTTACAAAAAAAAAAATTGTGAAAGTAAAACAAAAAGAGGTAAGAATCTCTTGTTACCTTCAGCTTATTGGAAAAACGCAATCCACACCTATGAACAAAATTTTCTTAATAAACCGATCAATCAATGTGGATCAGTAGGGAGGTATCCTTCCTTACTGATCACCTGCATATCTGAATTCTGTAGTATACGAGTCAAAAATTCCTCTTTTGACGGGGGTTTGTTATAAATTCTCAACCGGTGACCATTCACAAGTAGTCATGTTTGTTGTTCATCAATTGTATTTATCCTGATTGAACCATTATCATAGACAGTGTCAATTTCTTAAGGTCCCATCCAATGAGTAGTTAACTTACCTTTCAAGTTCTTGAATCTACTGTCATACAACAGGGCCCAATCTCCTTGTTGAATTTTTTTCTTTTTGAGATACTTGTCATGCCATTTTGTTCTCTTCTTTTGAAGGAGGGTGGTTCTTTGAAGTGCTTCCTTCCTGATTTCGTCCAACTCATTAAGATGCACAAGTCTTTGTTGCTAGGCTTCATCCAAGTTCATGCCAACTTGTACTGCAGTCCTGAAGGTTTTGATCTGGAATTCTATGGGAAGAAGCACCTGTTTCCCATACACCAACTCATAGGGTGTATGTCCCGTTGTATTCCTCTAGGTGATTCTATAAGCCATAAGGCTTCTAGTAATCTGTCAGCCCAATCATTGTGGTGTAGCTTTATTGTTTTGGTAAGAATGGACTCAATAACTTTGTTGGTAGATTTTACTTGTCCATTTGCCTGTGCATGGTAGGGTGTAGATTTCCTGTGTTTGATTTGGTACTGTTTTGTAACAGCTTTGACTAGATGAGAGGTAAATTGAGTTCCCTGATCAGTCACAATTTCTTGAGGTACACCAAATCTAGTAAATATGTCGTTAAAAAGGAAATCTACAACTGATTGTTCACTTGCAACTGGAAAAGCTTTTGCTTCAACCCACTTAGTCACATAGTTAGTGCATACAAGTATATACTTTTTCTTTTTAGATGCAGGGTTAATGGGCCCTACAAAATCTAATTCCCATTTCTTGAAAGGTTCAATAAATACTTGGGCTTGAAGTGGCATTTGGTCTCGTGCAGTAGGCTTACCCATTCGTTGGCATTCATCACAATTGGATACATAGGTTTTAGCATCTATGAAAATATGAGGCCAGTAGTAACTAGATTGCAGAACTTTGTAAGCGGTCCTCTTGCCTGCGAAGTGTCCTCCACAAGGACCATCATGAAAATCCTGCAGAATATCATGAATTTCTTCTTCCCTTACACATCTCTTGATTACCAATTCTGGTCCTGTTTTGTAGAGGCAATCATCGTGCCACATGTAGTTTGCACTTAGCTGAATTACTTTCTGTTTTTCTCTAGGAGACAATTCTTGAGGCATCTTCCTTGTCATAAGATAGTTAGCTACATCTGCATACCAAGGAGTGAATGTATAAATAGAAAACAAATTTTCATCAAGAAAGTTATCTTCTACTGGTGCGTTATCTCCCAGATGAATCATTCTAGATAAGAAATCAACCACAAGATTATCCTTACGAGGTCTATCAATAATGTTGATATTGAACTCTTGTAATAATAACAACCATCTTGTAACTCTAGGATTTGTTACAGGTTTGTTCATTAAGAATTTGATGGATGAATGATCAGTGTGTACAAAAGCTTGATATCCTGTAATATAGTGTCTAAATTTATTGATAGCATGGACCACAACTAACAATTCTTTTTCTGTGACCGTATAATTAACTTTAGTTGGAGACAAATTTTTACTGACAAAGTAAATAGCATAGTGAATTTGATTTTCTCTTTGTCCAAGAACTGCCCCAAGGGCTCTGTCTGAGGCATCGGTACAGATATGAAAAGGAAGGGACCAATTTGGTCCTCTTAATACAGGGGTAGTTGACAATTTCTGTTTTAGAATTTCAAAAGACATTTGGCATTTATCATCCCACTTAAATTCGGCTTCTTTAGATAATAACTTGAATAAAGGGGTAGCTAGGCTTGTAAAATTCGGAATGAATCTTCTATAGTAGCCATCATGCCCTAAAAAGATGCGAATTTTCTTTTGTGAGGAAGGTATTCTGATTTGTGTGATAATATAAATCTTTGTCGGATCAACTCTCATTCCAGAACCAGAGATGTGATGTCCCAAAACAATACCTTGTGAGCATCATTTTTTACTTTTCATTACTTAAGGAAATATTAGCTTCCTTACACCTAATCAAGACTTTTTCTAGACTTGTCAAAGCTTCCTGGAAGTCTTTTCCATGGACTGTAAAGTCATCCATATAGACTTCCACGCAATCATTAGTCAAGTCAGAGAAAATGGCTAGGACAACCCTTTGAAAAGTGGTTGGGACATTGCAGAGTCCAAAAGGAAGCACCCTATAAGCATAGGTTCCCCATGGGCAGGTGAAGGTGGTCTTCTCTTGGTCTTCGGGTGCTATTTGTATTTGGTTATAACCACTAAACCCATCCAGGAATGAAAAATACTTCTTTCCAAACAAGGTATCCAACACCTGATCAATAAATGGTAAGGGAAAATAATCCCTATGGGTGGCTTTGCTCAACTCCCGGAAGTCTACACATATTCTCCTCTGACCATTTTTCTTGGGAACTATGACAAGTGGAGATACCCATTGACTATCTGAAATGGGGTATATGAGATTGTCTTGAAGGAGTTTTTACAATTCCTCTTTTACAATATCTTTAAGGGTTGGGTTCATCCTTCGCTGAGGCTGTCTAACTGGTCTGATTTGGTCATTAGTGTAGATATGATGTGTGCATGTGTCAGGGTGAATGCCTTTCATGTCTGCATAATCCCATGCAAAGGAATCAAATTGTCTTTGGAGCATTTCAATTACTTGCGTCTTTTGTTCTAGTTCCAAACTAGAGTTGATATACATAGGTTTTCCTAGGCTAATCTCAACAAGTTCAGTAGTTTCTTCCTTCTCTGAGGAAGCTGGTGATAAAGTATATAATTGAGTGATATCGTGGTGCCAAGTTTGTTGAAATTCGAAATTCAAAATGTGTGACAATTCTACAAAAGATCTCGGGTATTCAATGGAATTTGTATCAGCCAAAAATAAACTTAAGACTTGTTCATCCGATTGTTCTTGCATTCCTCTTACTTGTTCAAGTGTTAGCAGGGGTCTAATGCAATCTTTCTCTCCATAAGAGTTTTCTAACCAAACAGGTATTTCCTGTGCTGGTTGGGTAGGAGGGAAGAGAACAGGTTTTTGGCTATGTGTGCCATTGGATATAGTCATCTCACTAGACCGACAGTTGATAAAGGCATCTGCTATGGCCAGCCAAGGGTGGACAAGAACCACATAGTGTCTTGGTTTGGAAGATGATTTAGAATAGATGACTAAAAAGTCTACTAGATATTCCTAAGAAGCTAGAGTGACTATGACATCATCTAGACTTCCTACAGGGCTAATGACTGACTTATTTGCCAATTCTATCATGGTTTGGGTTGGTCTTAACTAGTTTATTTGGAGATTTTGCATAGTGTCAAAAGGCATTACATTAATTAATGCACCCAAATCAATGAGTGTGTTTGGTAAAGAAATACAATTAATTTCAACAATGACTACTGGGTTTCTAGGGTCATTATATTTGTATGGAATTTCAGAAATAAATTTAGATAATTGTCCCACCACCTGAACAAGGGGAGGTTCCTTCTTCTTCCTTCTTGGTTTCTTAATGCAAAGATCCCTTATGATTTTGGCATATATGGGGATATCCTTAATGTCTTGCATCAGAGGTATTTTTATACATACATTTCATAATTCATCCTCTATATCTCTGTGCAAGGGTGGGTCAGGTTTCTTCACTAATAGTATTTCGGGGTAGGGTGGAAGATTAACATGTTGAGGTACTCATATAGACTGAGAAGTGATTGGAATAGGAGGGGAAGTGTCTTCTTCTATAGGGGTGGTTTGAGTGTTTTCTTCCTCAGAATGATTATAATTTTCTTCCTGAATTATTACTGCAGGATTTGATTGGTTTACAACTTTCCCCGATCATAGTTGAATTTCATAGGTGGGAAAGGTTTGAACTTCTATATTTTGCACCAGGTGGGTGGTTCAATTATTGGGGTTAGGGATTGGCTGGGCAGGGATTGTTGTTGGTTTCAGAGGGTTATGGGCAGCTTGGTTTTGTGGTTGTTGATTAGCATTTATAGGTGCTTCTTGTTGTTGGTTAGGGTTCAAGGGGGTTGTAAGATGTTGTTGTATAGGAAGTGGGAGTAAAGCTTGCATCTATGGTGGGTTGAATCCAGGTAGTAATTGGGAAATGTTTGCAGGATACTGTGGATATGTAGGGTAAAAGGGATTTCCATAAACAGGTCCCCTCCAACCTTGTTTCCAAGGTTGAGTTTGAGCTTGCTGAGGTGTCCATTGTGGATAGGTCATGGGGGAAGGAACCCATTGTCGTTGTTGATACTGTGCATTAGGGTCATAAAATGTATTGGGTTTTTGGGCTCTCCAAGGTCTTATAGAAGGGTATGGTTATTCTTGTGAGACTCCTCCTCCCCTATGCATGGCTTGTAGGTCAAGCAAAGTCAGACACTTAGATGTGGGGTGTTCTAGTGTACATAGGCCACATATTTCTATGACATTTAATGGGCATTCCTTCTCACTGTGCTTCTTTTGACATCTATGACAAAATATTGCTAAAGAAGCCTCTTCTTCTTGTTTCTTTTTCAGTTTTAGAGTATCTAACTGGTTACTAATTGTGCTCAAGATGTCTATTTTAAAGTTCTCCAAAAAGTTTCCTAACTCAGTTCTGGTGATATTCCCTGAGCTTTGGTTTGTATTTCTGCTAAAATAATCTCTTGGTCCTTTGCCTGTTTTAGCTTGTCCTCTTGAGTATCTTCTACAGTAATCTGCAATCTTTGCAAAAGGATTTTGGTGTACATCTCCTGAACTCAACAAGTTTAAAAATTCTATGCAGTCATCTCTAAGACCTTTCAAGAATTCATGTCTTACTACAGCTGGGTCTATGGTGAATAGTTTTGATTTCTGATAGTTGTATAAGAACCTTTCTAAGTAGTCTTCAAGGCTTTCATCTTCTATTTGCTGCATTTAAAAAATGTCATTTTTAGCATTATCCTTACAATAGTCTTGGTATTTACGTAAAAATGTGTCTTTCATCTGATCCCAGGAGAGGATTGTATTTTCTCCTAAGCTCATGAACCATCTTAAGGCTGAATCTTTCATTGTAGTAGGAAAGAGCTTAATTTTTTGGGCATCGTCTGAGTAGTTATAGCTTCTACATAATATGTCAAACTCGAATAAAATAAAATATGGATCTTCAGTTGACATACCTCTGAAAGTGGGTAACGATGATAGTGGGATATTTTTCATGTTGATATTTATGAAAATATCCAATATTGGAAACCCAAAAGTCTCAGTCTCTGTGGCTGCATTTCCTTCTTCTTTTTCCATTCCATTGATAGATGGTTCAAAAAATGTTTTTTTTGTGTCTCCTAAATGTTCATCAGATTCACGTTCTACCCGCCCCAATGTTGATTCTTCCATTTTAGGTTCTCCTTCTCGAGCCTCACTGGCTCCCCTTGAATTTTCTCCTGGTAGAATTTTTCCTGCACCAGTGTTAGTTGAATTAGTGGGGGGGGGGGTTGTTTTTGAATCTTTAGAGCTTACAAATCTACCCTTGTTATCTCTATATCTATGCATAAAATGGAAATTTGATTCTTAACTGAATTGAAATCCTAATTCTATCTAGAAGGTAAGAAGGAAACCTGGCTTCGGAGAACCCCACTCTAGTGGTTGCGTGGCTCTTCACTCATGGATTAAAAATTTTGCCCTCCTCCCTCAAGCAACCTTTAAAAGCATTCAAAATTTATGCAAACAATCTAAGCTAAAAATCACTTCCTATCGTTTGCAACTCCCCGACAATGGCGCCAAAATGTTGTGTTGCTTATATTTTTAGTATAATGCACTCATTGATTATCAACCCGGGACTCGTAATCAATAGTGTTACAAGACACCAGTAAGAAAGGTAATTCTAATGTCATGAGTACATAACTATTCTAGATTATGTATGCTGGAAACAAAACAAACTAGCAAACTGAAACACACTTTGGTTTTCTTTAACAGAGAGGCTATCTACTCCATTATGGCACATGCAAGTATGATATGGAGTTCTTTTGACATATCAACTCTTCTATCTGACCCATAAAACTATCTATGCAATCACACTTCTGAAAGGGAAATCACACATCAATCATCAAGATATAACATGGGTAGTTCAACAATCAATGTACTGAGTATGTTGTGGTTCACAATGTGTTGTTGTGAACTTCACTTGTTCTCCTTCAAATATGTCTGACTACTGCTGCCAACATTCATGTCCGTGAGACAAAATCAAATTCATAAAAACAAAAACATATCATATGCAAAACAGAGTGAGTAAAGATCTCTAAGCAATCATATAATTGAAATCCTAGTCTAAACTATATTGCTATCATCTAAAAGAATTATAGCTTCATCTAATCTAACATTTACACTATTGAAATCAAATGCTAATACTAATCTACGAAGATGATGACCTTTGTTGGGAGGTGGGCCCTTGCTGCTTCAACAGGTCAGGGAGTGGAGTCTACAGTAAGCTTGCTTTCAACCCACAAATTACTCTTGCTCAAACTTCAAAACATAGAATCAAACTATGCTAACAACTCAAGTCACATTCAATCATAGACGATCAAGACATGGAGATAAATGATGTCCTTCTATTAATCTTCACCCATAATATGTTGTACAATATGTAATGTTGCTTCACATGCTATGTTATGCTAACTCTCCACTCCTCCACCATCCTTGCCATGACTATTTAAACAGTCTTAGTCGTGAAACAAAAGA
This sequence comes from Picea glauca, assembly GCA_000966675.3. Lineage (NCBI taxonomy): Eukaryota > Viridiplantae > Streptophyta > Pinopsida > Pinales > Pinaceae > Picea > Picea glauca. The sequence continues at coordinate 105,981 of JZKD02S0883308.1, read as the reverse complement.
AGGTGAAATCATTTGCAAATCAGTCAATTGTTAAATTTAATTATTTGGTTACATATTTTAAGATTCATCCTCATGACACGAAGTGCATGAGGATGAAGCAATAACAAACTATCCTAACATAGCCTTGCTAAAACATTTATGATTCAATAAACATCCAACAATTTTCTTGGGCACGATCTGGAGCTAAACTTCATACATTTGGCTTCTTGTATTGGTACCGGATCGTGACAGGTAGATGGTACCGGATCCGAACAGTGCACAAATGGTTGGTACCGGATCATGACAATCTATGGCCGTTGGTATCGGATTGCGACAGGTGAGATTCAATACCAGATCTGAATAGAAGGTGTACTTGGTACCGGATTCAGACAGTGACAGTCTGGCGTATAAGTACTGGATAGCTGGGCTGGTATAGGAAGGATGGACTTATCTAGAGGTCAAAGGTTATACATGGAAAATTGAAGCATTAGTACATGAAACATTTAATCTCCTAGCTCAATAAACCACAAAAATGCATGAATTAATTATAATTTACCTTATGACCTTATCAATGGCTAATGGTAGTGTTCATTGTCATTTACCCAAGCTTAGGTCAGCCAAAAAGGTATAGATAAGGAGTATAATAGGGTAGTGGGGATGTCAATTTAGAGGCTCAACACTCCCCTTCATCCTTAGCCAGTTTTCTTCCCAAATGTAAATTTGACCCCATAATTTATGTGGAGAAGCTTATTATTTTCTGTATAGAACATGTTTCAAGTGTTAAATCTTTGAGCTTCAAAATATCTCTCTTTCATATATATACATAAATTTTTGTAAAAAAATAAAAATACCTAAAGAATTTTTTTTATCGTACTTATTGGTTGGGTATTCAGTTTGTTTCAATTCAACTTGAAACCATAGACATAATCCTTTGTGACACATTTTGTTAATGTGATTCTATAAATTTTTCTTTAGAAAATCAAATGTAATATGGTGATCGGATCGATTGTCTTCACAATATTACACTAAAATCTTTCATTGAAAGGTAATAAAATTTTGCACGCTCTTTGTCGATGCCTCCTGTTTGTTTTCTAATCAAAATGACCAAAGCAAATTTATCTATGGATGGATCATAGACACCTATCTATGGCTTAGTGATTTCATTTTATGATTTTTGCATGTTTAATCATTGAGCTAAGAAGCCTTTGGTTGTCCTTACATAGTGGCTCGTGCTTGGGATGTCTTAGATTTAATTTCCCTATGAGACCCTTATGGCACCTTGGGTGATGAATGGTGTGTATCTGATATGAGTTGTCTCCTTAGATATGGGCAGAGGGAGAAAATACAGAGGATGGATTTTGTCACTTTCTTCCTTGGTGTTTTAAGTTAATTGTATATTTCTTCCTTTCCCCACCCACAACCAAAACCATCTTTTTTAAAGTAAAAATAAATCTATTGAGATCAAGACAATTTATATGATGTTCAACACTATTAGGGTCTGGTTCAACAGGAGGAGGGGCACATATTCAATTTTTATCCCTTCTATATCAATCAAATAATTTCCTATCTAAGCCAAACCCCCATTGTTTAGGGAGAGAAATGAAATATCTAGTCCAAGTGTTAGAAAAGGAATGTTTCCAGAAATGCATAAAACTTACATCTATGATGTTTGGATTCCTTATTCGAAATAGCAATGTGACTTTGGTGGTAAATTGCTTCTCTAATGAAGTAGCAACAATGTCATCGTCATCTGGTTGCCTCATCACCTAAATGCCCCATGCCTTTGCTTGTAATTTCAATGGTGTAGTGTGTTGTAAGTCTCAAAATAAAACTTAGTGCCTATGAACAACTTAGACATGTCAATCATCAATTCTTCACCATCTCCAATAGCTTTCTCTCCTCCAAAGAAATTCAAATAATGAGACCAAGAAGACACTCTTTTGCACTCTTTATTTGCAAAATCTATATCATTGATCCAAATTTATGAGTGGAACGAAATGAATAACAGACTAAATACAATAACACAGAGATACAAAGAACAACAACAAATATCCAGTGAATAATAACTTCTATTGAATAAATAAAATAGGTTGAAACTGTAAAACTGCAAAACTGAAAACAACTTGCTCGAATGGTGGTAGTTATCTTCGAGAAGAGATGTGGCTACTACGCGTATCTGTTTGAGAAATGTTTTTACAATGAGGCTCCATAGGCCTTTTTAACATTACTCATGAATGCCAAAACCCTAGATATCCAAAAAGCTAACCCTAGGAGATGAAAGACAAAAATTTATGTGGGCTCTGAAGTATAGAAAGATGTACCGACATGAAAAATTCCAAACTAAGCCAGTCGGATTAGGGGGGTGGCCGCCAATATCCACCTGGAAGCTTTGTAGGGCTTCAGACAACCCCGAAAGTGTAGAACCCACAATTACAAAGAATTACAAAAGAACGTGTTGAAATACAACTGTCAAAAGGATCTAGTTGGAATAGGTGAGTGGCCACCAATATCCACTTGGATCAATCATCCATGGTTTGGTTGTCAATGGGTAAAGGAAGAGACTGAGTGCCATTCAATATTCTTATTAGAATGAGTTGTTGGAACTGACGAGAATTCGCTCTTATTCTCATATTTAACTTTCTTTAAGCTTATCTTGTGATCACAATGATTGCCAACATTCCTCATTTTCCCGGATCTCCAAGACCTTGGGACCCAAGACCATCACAAGATATCGAAATGCACAACAAAACTTCAAGCAACACAAAATGCACAAAACTGCTCCCACTTAAGACATTTCAAGAGATTTAAAATCTTTTGTCATGCACAAGAAATCATTGTTATCCAAGACTAAAATCTTGAAAGCTTCTCCAAACATAATCTAAAATTTTCAATTTTGATGGAGAATTTAGCCAAGTGCAAGTACCTCCCCACACAAAGTATAGGAATTTGTGGTGGATCAAATTTTTGTTAGAGAAGTGAAAGGTTTACATTTAGGGTTCTAGAACTTTGTAAAGTTAATTGGCATCATGTGGTTCTAATTTACAAAGGTTTAACCTTGGCATTTTGTGGTTATAATTTAAAAAGGTTAGTTTAGTCAATATATATGAGAGGAGAAGAGGGGTATTGCTTCTCTTTTTTGTGTGTCTTTGTCATATTTTCTTTGGGTTAAGGGGAGAAAATGGGGCACACATGAGGAGTAGAGGGCATAACAACATGAAGAGTAACTCTTTTAGGTGCAGTAAGGTCGAGGTTGGTGTCTCGTCCCTAGCCCCATCGCCATTAAATGCTTATATGTTAATGTTCTTTTGTCTATGATCATTGTTTATATTGATGTTGAATTAGAGGTATTTGTCGTTGAAATGGGTGCAAAGCCTGTGAAGGATATGGAAGCAACAACCTCACCTCCCTAGTCATGGAAACTGGAATACCTCGAAGAGAGCATCGGAAAATTATTGTTACCGAGTTGAGAGGTTGAAGCATATAAAGAGAAGGAACGATGTTCTTTTCCCAATAGTGGCGGGGAGCTGGGAAAAGATATAAATCAATTCGCCCAGTTCCTGCAATATACCAAAATTCTATGAGTTAATTGTTTTTTTTTTCAATATTGTAAGACACATTCCTCACATTCCTCATTTTTTTTCAAAATGAGAAGAACTTGCCCTTTTATTTGCAATTTATGTATGTTAATGGTGATTTATTATGGATTTTTGGTAATTTATTCTAATATTCTATAGCTTGTTTATATTTTTGTCACCTACATTGTATCTAACATTTTATTGATCTCAGTGCATGAGTTTTTGGTCATCATCAATTCCACAATTATCGCCAACTCATAAACAATTCCACTATTACCACATGTGTGTGGCTTCCAAGAGCCAATAAAGTCTATTTCCACATAATATATCAAACCCCATGACCCCAGAAAGAGTCACTCTGAAAACACTTCTCCTAATATGCCCTAGATTCCCTAACACAACCACAAAGGTGTTACAACGGAGCAACTAAAACAAACGAATTTGTTGGGGAAAAAACCAGTCATGCCCACCCAAGTTTGCATCGAACCCTCTATTCCCTAGTCTCTGCTTTGCATTTCACATATCTATAGCAATGAGCTCACTAGTTCTTTGTTACCCACAATTCAGTTTTCCTTTTCACATTACACACAACCTCTTAATTGTGTTGTCTTCTTCTTGTCAACAATGTCTTCGCATTACACACAACAAGAGCAATTTTCATATCTTCAAGCCTGTGTATATCAACAAAATTTGTTGAAACTCCGCATGCCCTTGGGAGGAAATGTGATAACATTGCATGGGTGCCTCCATACATACACCTAGAGGCTAGAATATGTTCTCCATGTCTATAAAGTTGTAATAAAATAGAGGATATTGCAGAGATACCACTAGAAGTACAACAGGTCGCTTCAGTCCCCTCCAAAGCAGCCATCTGCCTCCCCAAATTCAACACAGTTGGATTGAAATGTCTGTTGTATATGAAGAAATCACATTCTGGGCCAAGCTCTCCATTGAACATCCTTCTCATGGTCCTAGGCTCCATGACTATAAAAGTAGTCGAGGCTTCTATGGACATGTTCACACCTCCATGCTCACTAAATTCATGGCAGGCATTAGCTAGGCCTTGGGATGAATCAACCCATTTGTTCATATTTTTTCTCCTCATAGATTCCACCATGTGCTTCCTTGTAGGACCGTTTGCACGGCAACAATGATCCCTCCATTGTTATGAATTTAGTCTTGCACAAACCCAAAACAATGTGAATTCAATGGCTTGAATAAAAAAAAATTGCAAACAATTTCAAAGAAGCACCACCATAGTATTAGTTTATAGATCTTCTGATAAATCTCTGAAGTACAATTCCTTAGTGTGAGAAAATAGAGTTGCATTCGCTGAAATTTGACCTCAAGACTAGATTTATATTTCTCAAGATACCAAAAATCCATGTTGAATAAAACAACTTCAACATTATAACAATTTATTAGACCTCAACAGATAACAATTTATTAGGCTTTAAGGGACCTAAAAACTTTATGATTGAACAACCCAATTAAGCAACCCAATTAAGGAAAAGAAATGGAGGACTTGGAATGGTAGGGCCATCTTAAAACCTCGGATAAATAAAGCAGTCTAGAGTAATGGATAACAATATAACCAATCATATGCATGAGACTGTGTACATAATTTTGAGTAATGGATAACAATATAACCATCATATGCATGAGATTGTATACATAATTTTAATTAAACGATGTTGCTTACCTTACCTTTATGAAGTGGCCAAATTCAAACAAGCAATACCCCAAGCCAAGGAATTCATAATTCCAAAACCAAAGCTCGCAACCATTAAAGAATAGCTTCAGAACAAAATCTGACCAGATCAAAGCTATAGAAATCTCGAGTGTGATACTTCAAGACAAATCGTGGTTATAGGGTTTTTGCAAGAGAATTTCACAACCAGATTGCTAACATGATTAATTAAATTATTTATGGATCAAAGGAACTGCATATATTGCCCATCAAAGGTTTTGATAGTCCATAGTAGTTGCAGGCCATTGTTTAGTCAAAGAAGGGAAAGAGAAGAAAAATTTTCGTATGAATCTGCCGAGCAGTCGGCCGACGCCTACACCCACATCCTGAAATTGAGAGTGGAAATGCAGAGACCAATTGGGGTTTCTTCCTCTATTTTGGCTCCCATGTGGTGGAGTCTTGCGAATAAATTAATAGCATAAATGAAGTCCTACGAAAAAACTAATAGCGTGAATATGAATGACGCGTTATCAGAAATATTGAAGCACAACTAAACTTACGAGCCCCAACAATGGAGGCAACCACTGAAACCACTTAAATCTTATAAGAATCCATGGTATTTATTTAGTGCGATAACTCTTTCTATGGAATGGTGGGAATTAGAGGAACTACCATAAAATTTTGATTCAGGAGAATTAGATAATAGATGGCTCCAAAGTGATACGCAGTCCTGAGTCCCCATGTCGACAGAGAAGCGGTGGCCCATGTCTGCCGAAAAGGGTGAAAACACGTGGAAAGATAAGGTTGATTAATTTTTTTTAACAGATGGCAAATTTTTAGAGGCGTTGGACAAACGACGAAGGTCGAGAGAAGAACCTCCCCTTAGAGAGCACCTTCGGTGTAATTATAGTGAGAAAATAAATTTGGAATTTAATTTAATGATTTTTATATATCTAATTTAATGATTTTTATATACCGTCTTGTAGTTGTATTTTAGTTATAATTTTTGTAAAGAGTTTGAATGTCAACTTCAAAAGATTATTGGTAATGGGTTAGAAGGATTATTGTTTCGATTTCGAATGTTTATTGGAAAAAGATAATAAC
>JZKD02S0883308.1:69356-93341 GCA_000966675.3 Picea glauca | reverse complement strand
GCAATCATCATCAGATGCACATAACAAAGCAGTGCACGGTCAAATTTGCAATTTCAGATAAGTATGTGGATGAAGTAACTTGTGATGTAGTGTCATTAAAAGAATGTGGAATGGTGTTAGGTAGTTTGTACTTGTATGATCGTCAGGAAATCTTCTACAAAACTAAGAATCAGTATCAGTTCACTAAAGAAGGTCATGATTACGTGGTGCATTCTCATCATGTTAAAGAAAGTAAAACACTTCAAACAATGGAACAGCTAACGAAGGCAGTGCAAGTAAGCAACAAACCACTAATTGTTTCAAATGTTGTAATAGATCTTAAGAAAGAACAAGACATGATTGTTGAGTGGAAAATCAATCATAAATTGCTTCAAGATAAACTCATGTCGTGCAAATACTTCAAGTATATCAGTTCATTTGCAGTCGTCTTTCTGATGTTATCATTAGCAATGTTTTCTACATGGATGATAGTGGCTTTAGTAAGATGTAACAGGGTTCCAATGGCTAACAATATACTGTCAGTTGTCATGATTGTGTTACAGTTGATATTGATGAGACAGGTGCACGGGACAGAGTTCAGAGACAGAGGACAAGTCGGGTGGCCTATCCCGAGCTTGTTGACTGGTCAGTAACCTTTTTGGGACCAAAAGGTCTTTTCGTGGGGAGGTGTGATCCGAAATCGGATCCAAAAGCCTGATAGGGCTTGAAAAATGCTCAAAAATGAAAGTGCTCGGAATGCGACGAAACCTGTGCCATTGCGTCTATCTCGTCTTCCTGATTCCAGTGGTATGTTTACTTTCTCAAATGGAGCCCATATGGAGAAGATATCGCGTTCTGTCCGAAAAGTCAAACATGCAAAAAAGGGGATGACTGTACAGTCTGTACAGTCCACGTGCCATGTCTGTACAGCTGACGTGGCAACTTCAGAAAGCAACACATGGCAGATCCGTACAGGAGATACATGGCAGCACCAGGACGCGACACGTGTCAGGTGGATTTGGCATTTTTGGCATACAGTTGGACCAGTACGGAGGTGACACGTGTCACCACTGAGAGGGTGACACGTGGCAGGATGACGTCATCGGATGATGTGGCAGGATGACAGGGCATACGACAGGCAGACACGCAGGATGTCAGGTGGCAGTACGGTCGACGACGTGGCAGCAGACATGGGCGAATCAGTGTTCGACACGTGTCATGGTTTGATTGGTTTTTAAAGTGCCACGTGGCCCAGTCACAGGCTGCCACATGGCACCACATTATTGGATGTTGGTTTTGGTTATATTAAAATTGGTTTTGGCGTTGCCGGGGGTCGAACCCATGACCTCCTGGCAGGGCAACGGACTATGGAAGTCGGGCTAACCGGGCCGCCGGCGGGTGGAACTTGTTAACAGAATGACAATGTAATTATTTGAATTTAATACATGGTATTATCCAGCGGGAAAAGGGTTCGAGCTTAGCCCCAGCCCTCGGCGCAAATGACGTTACATATAACCATTGCCCACAAAACTGGGGCTTATGCATATTTTGCACGCGGTTATGTAATGTTTTGCCCAGGTCCTATGCGTATGCCACGAGACCCGGGGCTACGGTTCAAACAAACGCACGGGGAGTTAAAACTTAAGCCACGATTATATGAAATGCGCCACATGACCCAGGAGAAGGTGCGAGAAAGGGGTGGCCAGCGCATGGCGCTTGGCCACATGGCCATCCATGTGACCTATCAAAGGGGCGCGCGCCCGGGATTTGGGGGCTGCGGCCCAAAAACTTTATTAAAATGGGTTTTTCAACAGAATTTGGTTTTTTGTTGATTATTATGCCTATTTTTAATAGATTTCTTCCATTTTTGGGGGATATTGGGCATTTTTGGAGGCCAGATTCTTGGAGGAAGTTGGGGATGTGAAAACCAACTCCAAGGCTATATAAACCAGGCCTGTTTGAGGCCAAACACATTCATTCAAAGCAAAGTTATGCTGAAGGAAAGCCAAGCCAAAGTCAGTTTGATGCAGGGAAGTCTTTGAGGTGGAGATGCTGTCGGATCGTTTCTGGGAGCTTGGAGCATCAGTTTTGCATGCCGTTTCTTTTGTAGGGTTCTTGAGATCTGGGACAACAAGACCAGATCAGTCTTGTAGCCATTTGGCATTGATGAGATGTAATTTTGAGCACTTGAGCAGAAATAAAGAAGCCTCCCCCACAGAGAAAAGGCCCGGAGACGTAGGCAAAAGTTGTGCCGAACTCCGTTATCAACCTGCGTTCTTATGGTTTGCTGTCTATTATTCATTTCAGATCTGCATATGTGTATTTGGCTGATATAATCCTCTTCCTTCCTCATTCTTTAATTAAATTCTCAAATGGTTAAGTTATACATGCAAGTTTAAAACTCAACCATAATCATTTAAAAGATCCAACGGATCAGTAGGGTACTTACAAATGACATATGATAGTGTCTTGTTGTGATAGGCCATGAGGTGGCCGCACTGAGTGAGAACTGTGCCCACAACATAGTCTGAAGCATTTGTCTTGATCTCAAAGGGTTGTTGTAGGTCAGGTAATGAGAGTATTGGTGATTAGCACAAACACTGCTTCAAATGATCAAACACTTGTTATTGAGACAAAACCCAAACAAAATTTTCCTTACCACCTCCTTTGGCTACTTGGCTGAGGGCCGATGCAACATGGAAGAACCCCAACATGAACCTGTGATAAAAATTGGTCAGGCCTAGGAAGATTTGAAGCTCAGTGAGTGTGGTTGGTGCTGGCCAATCATAGATGACCTGGATTTTGGTTAGATCCACATGTACACCATTCTAATCCACGATGTAATCGAGATATTGGACCTGGTCCATGCTGAAGGAGAATTTTTCCAAATTGGCATATGACTTGTGTTGTCATAGGTTGTGTAGAACCTGTTGAATGTGATGCAAGTGTTCCGCCCATGTCTTGCTATAGGTGAGTATGTAATCCAGATACACCACTACAAAATTATTGGTTAAAGGTCGTAGGATATCGTCCATCATCCTCATGAAAGTCACTGGAGAATTTGTCAAGCCAAAGGGGATGACCAACCATTCGAAGAGACCTTATTTCGACTTGAAGGCGGTCTTCCATACGTCTATATACTCAATTAGGAATTGGTGGTAGCCAGAATTTAAATCAATCTTGTTGAAGTATTTGGCCCCCTTGAGTTGACCAAGGAGATCATCGATTCAAGGAATTAGGTACTGGTTCCTGACTATAATTTTATTTAGGGCTCAGTAATCAATGCAGAGTCTCCAGGTCCCGTATTTCTTATGTATCAACACGATCAGGCTCCCACAAGGCTATGAGATGGGACAGATGTGGCCCATGTGGAGCATTTCTTGGATATGTCACTTGATCTTGTCATTCTCTAACAGGGAGCAACGGTATACTGGCCCATTTGGTAGCGGTGCACTAGGGGTCGGATCGATGGGATGCTTGACCTGATAGTGCAGAGGTACCCCAGTCGGCGAGGAGAAGATATCTTAGTATTCCTCCATGACCTTATCCACTTGCTTGTGTTGTGTGGAGAGGTTGACCGTGGAGGTCCTTGATGTGGCTGCAATGTTGCGTTCATTTTGAGAGTGAATCGCGAAGAAGAAAAACTTCCCAGTTTGTGAGATGATCTTCCTGCATTGCATGGAAAAGATAAAGGAAATAGCAGTAGGTGGGATGGCCTCGAGTATCCTGTACAATTTCCTGTTCAAAGTAATAATAACACTACGAGGCCTAGATTCATATACAACATGACGTTTCCATAAATAAGGTTGTCCAAAAAGAACATCACGAACTTCAAGAGGAGAAATGTCACATATTACCTCGTCTTTGAAGGGCTTGATGTCGTACGACATGCGACATTGTTGGCTGACGTGAAGGTCGCTTCCTTGGAGGAGCCATCTAATGGTGTAGGGCTGCGGGTGAGGTGTTGCTGGCAGGGCTAGATGCTTGACGACCTCCACTGATATGAGGTTCTTCTGACTACTTCTTTCAATGATGAAGTGTAGTGAGGTTCCCTTCACCCACATATGTGAATGAAAAATGCGCGCACTTTCCTCTGGCTCATTCGGTTCACTAGGCTGGACCTTGGTAGTGGCAATGGTGGCACTAGGTTTTGCATCGATGATCCATTTTCCGATTTCTAGTTCAGACTCAGAGTCTAACCCCAGATCTGAATCAAATGATTTCACCTCAGTCACTAGTGACTTATTTGAGTGGAAATCAGTAGTGTTGTGCCAGGGGATCTTATGGAAGTCACACCACTTCTCGGTATCTTTCTTCGTATTTCTAGTGTCCCTCTTTGCTTGCGACTTAGGCTAGTAGTCATGAAGCTTTCCATATTTTCTCTATCCTTTGTTCTACGGGTTGGGGATGCCTTTTCCATACTTTTTCTGTGAGGGGTTTCCTAGCCCAAATTGTCGCATCTTTTGTTTGATCCTCTGATCTATTTTGACGACATATCGGTAGGTCGCACCCAAGGACGAGATGTCCATAAACTCTATTTTGGCCTTGATGTATCTGTGCAGAACACCACAATACTTGAGTGCCAGATGTCACTTAGAATCTTTGATACCTATCTTAGTGTGCAAGGTATGGAATATATTTGTAAACTCTGGAATGACTTGGTCTCTTTCATGCCGCAGTGTGGTCCATTTTGTATACAGGTTGTCATAACTTTTGAAAGGGTAGTACTATTCTTTAATAACATCCCTGAATGACTCCCAGGTGACTATGACCTTAAATAATGAGGGTTCCTCTGTTTCCTTCTGCTCACAGAAAGTCTCCCACCAATCTTTGACGTGGGGGATGGATTTGAGGAGAGAAAAAGTAATATTTTATCTATTCAAGAAGTTATGAATAGAAAAATACCCTTCTATCAAATTCAACCATTTGTCTACGATGTCTGTGTTTATCTGTCCTTCAAATATAGGAATATCAAAGTTTATTTGTACCTTGAAAGGGGCTGTGCTACTGCTTGAGGAAGATGCCTTGCCTGTTGGTAGCCGTCGAAGGATTTGCACAAAATTATCCATCATTTTGTTCCTCTGTTACATAAGGGATTCCTCGAGAAACATTTTGAAAGGATAACCTATCCCATGGTCTTTCTTTTAACCCACCATGAGAGGTCACTTGGGTGTGCAAGATATTTTTTCCTCAAGAGAAACAAGCTCAAGCCCCAATTCCTTGTACCCTAAACTTGTTGGGAACATGCATTAAAAACGACAAGGATCAGACTGCTATGATACCACCGATCTTTTTTTTATGAGAAGAACTAAGTGGATGGAGATTATTATTAATATTTAATACAGAAACATATAATAGGTATGTAATAAAACAACAAAGATACAATAAAACTGGTTTCTATTAACTCAGGAAATAAGCTGAAACTGTAAAATGCAGCTGAAAACAAGCTTGTTGGAATGGTGGCGGCTTATCTTTGAGAAGAGATGTGATGGTTGTGATCATTCACAATAAGATGATTACAATGAGGCTCTTAAGGCATTTTTACAATAAAGATGAATGCCAAAACCCTAGACATCCAAAAACCTAACCCTAGGAGATGAACCCTCTATGCATTTTCAATTTAAGTCTTCCTCTTTTGCTGAAAATTCCATGTTTCGGCTGCTTATCCTCCATCTTTTTGTTTGTGTTTGTCATCAATCTGAAAATTATTTCAGATTTCCCATGCTTGACCCCTTCAACTTTTTCTTCGAAAAATTGTTTGTATGTGAACTTTTGCCACATACCATTCTTTGTTGTTTCCTCTCCACCATTGAGCTTTTGATCATCAATTTGATACAACATTAACTCATAGTAAAATCTGATTTCTTTAGGACTCCAATGCATTAAAATTTTATTAACTTTTTTCAGTTTCTTCTTCTCTAATATCCATTGTGTTTTCATCATAAATTGACTCAATTTTTGTATCTATAATGCAGTCTTCTTCTTCTTCAATGACCCTACAATATTCATCGTAATCTAGTTTGTTTAGCCATATTTTAATGAATTTAATCTCTGCATCATAATCTATTCTGTGTGTGCATTCACCACAATATGAATTTTTAAGCCATTTCTCAATAAATTTTAATTTTTCATGAACAATATCTAGCACTTTGAGTGCTCTTGCACATTGTTGTTTGGTTCTATCGGTGCTCCCATCTCTATTTTTGCAGCTTCAAATACTTCATCTCTAATAACCTTTGTTTCAGTATTGACATTTTCTACAACATCATCTAACACATTTTTTTCAATTTCCTCTACAACATTCACTATCATTGCAGATTCCTCATCATTCATTATTTCAAGCATGTGTCCTCTTACATTTAGGAAATTATCAATATCTTGTATTTCCTTCTTTATCTTCAACCAATCTTCATTTTCATAGTGTCACTATTGTCTTTGAGCCACCATTTCCAGCAAAGGAATCAGCTGCCATAACTCTGAGTGTGGGGACCTATAAGAGACAAATTCCATAGATTGAGTGTGTGGATGTTCAAGATGATTTGGTCAATTCCCATGATAAGAGAAAAGATAAAGTAGCCTTATATATTATCATTTCATCACTGGATACAAGTATTTTGTCTCCTATTTTATATGAATTTGGTCATATAGACAATGCAAAAATGTTATGGGATATTCTAGAAATGAAATTTAATGAAAAGATTGCATTTGCTTATGAGGAAACTTCTAAAGTTGATGGTGAACCTGTAGAAGGTGTTGAACCCCATTGTGGTCAGTCACATGTGGATAATAATGATTGTAATGAAGAAATTGTCATTGACGTAATGTATGGTGAGGAGAACATGTCAAATGAAGATTGGTTGAAGATAAAGAAGGAAATACAATATATTGATAATTTTCCAAATGTAAGAGGACACTTGATTTATATAATGAATGATGAGGAATCTGCAGCAATAGTGAATGTTGTAGAGGAAATTGAAAAACATGTGTTAGATGATGTTGTAGACAAAGTCAATACTGAAACAAAGGTTAATAGAGATGAATTATTGGCGTTGTCTACATAATCATCTAACATATGTTTTTCAATTCCCTCTACAACATTCACTATTGCTACATATTCCTTGTCATTCATTATTCCAAGTAGGTGTCCTCTTACATTTACCAAATTATCAATATATTGTATTTCCTTCTTTATCTTAAACCAATCTTCATTTGACATGTTCTCCTCATCATACATTACCTCAATGGCATTTTCTTCATTACAATCATCATTATCCACATGCGAATGACCATAGTGGGATTTAACACCTTCTATAGGTTCACCATCAACTTCAGAAGTTTCCTCATAAGTAGATGCAATCTTTTCATTTTTTTCTCCTTCTATGCAGTTTCCAGTAAGTTGTGGCTTTTGATCCAACATAATTTTATGTCAAAAATTTCTTTGGATAATAGCAACGATAGCATCCACGCAACACAAAACATAATATCCACGCAACAAAGAACACAATTTCTTTGTAATAGTAGAGATAATATATAGGAAAATAGTAATGATATTCATTGAAATGAACGAATACAGATCGTGCTCAACACACGATCGCGCTCCTGGAATGTATCGGTGCACACAGGTTCCTGTTCGTGGGTTTGATGATGGGATCCAAATCAGAGATAATGATAGGGATAGAAGCGAATCGACTCACTACTAGCGATAGCAATGACAATTTGATACCAGTGGTCAAAACAAACCAATACTCTTAACACAACAACGGTCAGTCTCTTTTCCACCCACAGCTCCATGCATCAGTAGTCACAATAGTTGACAACTCATGCACCAGTCGGAGACTCCTCACAGCGGTGGTATGGATCTGATACCAAATTAACCACACATAAAAATAGAGATTAACCACACATAAAAACAGTGAGGCCATGAGGAGCTCACATAAGTGAGACTACACTCACACAGACTCTATTCCTTAAGCTAGAAAATGATTACATATCTATAGTGTAGGAGAGCCTTTAACAAACTCCTGAATTTGAGGATCTGAAAACCACCCAAACATTATTCTAGCATACAATAGAAATATATTCTAACACTTTTCTAAGTATAGCATTTCACCATTATTCTTCAACAATTACTTGAAATTATCATTAAGTTGAATTTGTGATGGTTCATATGAAATAGATACAAATATAAAAAATATATATTTTTTCATTTTTTAATCATCTATAGTCTAGTCCAAAATATCGAAATGTGTCAATTAATTTCCCACGGATTGGATATGGGTGGGTTTCTTGGCTCCTATTATGTTTCCTTTAGTTGGAAAAAATCAACTAAAAATAGAATATGGATAAGAGCACATTAATTTGAACAATTTTGTGTAACTATTTGAGAGATGCTATATATATAAGCCCATAGACGCAAATGGGATGAGTGTGAATGATGGTTGTAATCCTATGTTTGGTTTTTGTAGTTCTCCCTTGAATAATAAAGAATATTGATTGTCATTGCCACGTGGATGTTTCCTTTTAAAGGGTTTTACCATGTAAATCATTGTGTTCATGTGTGATTGTTGTTGTCTTTTGTTATTTAAATCAAATCTATTTGGTTTATGATTTTGTTGCACAACAAGTCGTATCAGAGCACAAAAGGAAGGAAGAGATGACAAGAATGAGTTTTTCATTGAAGCGTCGGAGGACAGATTCATTGCAAGGGAAATATTTATTGGAATATCACTCCTAATCCTATTAAAGGGGGGCGATCACCGATCAAACACTTCAACTCAGCTATTTATCTAGTTTCATCTCTACCTCAAGCTTACAAGATACACGATACCCAAGTTTCATCGCTCCCAATGGCGTGGATCAGGCACAATATTCATGATAAAGCGGTGATCATCACCCCATATACCTAGCGTGAGGAGCGATAATTATTTTTTCATGGCTGGCATGGCCTTGTGGAAGGAACGATAACCATGGTATATGAAACACAAGGTATGAAAGAATTGTTTTGGTTCCATTATAAAAAGGATCACCTTTATTAAATGGGTGGATGATGTTCTATAAATTATTCATCTGTTTAAGAGGTGGAGAATTTTATTTTTTTTAAAAGGTGTTATGGAATCTATATATATATATTAAATATTTTTGTCTTAAACCTTGAAATATAAGATTGTTCCTCCATAAGTATTAAAGCTTAGTTTTATAAGCGATGATTTGGGAGTTTGTGCTAATGGAAAAAGTACATAGTTAAAAGTTTGAGGTGGAGAAATTCAATGGAGAAAATAACTTTGAGATATGGAAGCTCAAGATGAAGGATTTGCTTGTGCAACAAGGATTACAAAAGGCATTGGTGTACAAGTCAAAGAAACCCATGGATATGTCAAATGAATACTTCTAGCAGGAAAAATCCCCCTTTAACTACACCAGGGTTCAGAATGTAGGCAAAGAAAATAACTATCTAAAAGCTAATTAATTATCAATACTACCCAAAACATACCAAAACTAATATCGAGAAAGCAAAGAGAAGAGATCGGGTAACTATACCTCTAATCCCACGTCTGGTGATGATCTCCTCGCACTTGGAAGTTCCAATGACTGTGTAATATTCTAGATATAAAAAGTATGCAAAACATAAATAAAATGCTAGAAATGGCAGATAAATAACAATATAACGAGAACAACACCACAATAACACTAAAATGATATCAGAATAACACTAGAAAGAGAACTTTTATTTTGAGAGCAATGTTCACTTGCCTTTTTGAGGGGGCAACCTCCAGTCGAGCAGAGCTCTATTACAATAATATCCAAGATAGGGTTCGCATAGCCTCGACTCCTATTTATACTAAATATGTCTATCAAAAGAACCATCTAGAAGAAGATCCTTGTAGAAGTGGAAGCTTCTATTAGGTATTCTTACATTCAACTTATTCTACCTTATTGCAAGGCCTTATTAATATTGACCTTTATTAAATTCTAATATATTGTTCTACCTACGTGAGGGTTTAGGTCCCTAACATGTCCTCCCCCTTAAAAACAACCTTGTCCTCAAGGCTTGAGATGTGGAAATTGCTGCAGAATGGTAGTTGGTTCCCAAGTGGCATCTGCTAGAGCTGTATCTTTGAACTAGAATAACACTTCCTTGATGGTTCACTGACACAGGCAATGCTCACACTGGTCCAAAACTTCTTGTGGTTGTAGCCAAATGGATCCTTCTTTGTCCAACTCGAGAAGGTTGGTTTGAGTTTGGCACTTAATCCCAATCACCTTATTTAAGCATGAAACATGAAAAATAGGATGTAGCTTAGAATTACTAGGCAAAGCTAACGGATAGGCCACCTGTCCCACATGCTTGAGAATAGTATAAGGACCACAAATTTTGGGCACCATCTTACGACAATGGTTGGCCTTGAGGAAAATTTTCTTGTAAGGTTGCAGTCAAAGAAACACATGATCCCCTTCTACAAATTGACATTCAGGGTGACCTTGATCTTTTTGTTGCTTCATGTGATTTTGGTCCATGACCAACTTCTCTTTGAGGCTACAGAGAATAGCCTCTCGAACTATAAGTGTTTGGTCAACCGCCTAGACCTTTGAGACAACTGGTAAATATGAGAGAACTGAAGGTGGATTTTTTCCATATACCACTTCAAAAGGAGTCATGCAGGTAGTTGTATGGTATGAAGTGTTGTACCACCATTCAACTAGACATAACCATTGAGCCCACTAATTTTGTTTTTTTTATGAAAAACACCTTAAATATGTTTCCAAACACTTGTTGACAACTTTAGTTTGACCATCATTCTGGGGATGATAAGCTGTGATAAGATGCAATTGGGTGCCTTGTAGCTTGAACAGTTATTGCCAAAAATTTCTAGTGAAATTTGGGTTGTGATCATAAACAATAGAATGAGTCATGCCATGAAGCTTGAAGACCTGATCCATGAAAAGTTGAGACACAGTGGATGTTGTAAATGGGTGTTGAAGAGAAAAAAAATGAGCATACTTGGAAAGGTGATCAACTACCACCATGATGACTGATTTATTTCTCGATTTAGGTAAGCATGTACTAAAATCCATAGAGATATCCCTCCAAATAGTAGGTGGAATCGGAAGCGGTTGTAGTGTTCCAGGATATTTGACTGTTTCTCCCTTGTTGCATTGACACATCACATTCAAATACAGAAATACAAACTTATTGCTTCATACCATCCCCAAAAAAAGAATGTTTGATTGTGTCATAGGTTTTGGTAAACCCGGAGTGCCTAGTTGTGGGTGTAGCATGAAGCTCAGAAAGTATCGTGGATTTAAGTTTGGGATGTTTAATTAAAAATAAACGACCTTTGTATCGACGCTCGTCATGGAGACAACAATACCCTGGGGAAACTAGAGAATTGGACTGCAATTGTTGTATCAGATGCAAACTTTTGGGATCGTGTAGCCATTCTTGGCGAACAACTTGGAGAAAATATGGTACAATGAACCAGAGAGAAACAAAGGATCCTTCATATTCATATTTTCGGGAAAGTTCATCCACAACCACATTGTCTTTTCCTTTCTTGTAAATGATCTCATAATCATATCCAAAGATCTTAGTCACCCCTTTTTGTTGCTCTGGGGAGGAAATGCATTGTTCTAGAAAATACTTGAGGCTTTGATGATCTATCTTAATTTGGAAGCATTTCCCCAATAGATAAGGGCACCACATGTCAATGACATGTAGAATAACCAACATTTCCTTTTCATAGATTGATTTTCCCAAATTTTTTTTAGACAATTGTTTGTTGGTAAAGGCCAAAGGCCAACCCTCTTGCATAAGGACAATGCTAATTCATTTCCCTGAAGCATCACATTCTAGGACAAAGGTCTTTGTGAAATCAGGAAGGGCTAGGACTGGAGTGGTTCACATGACCATCTTCAAAGTTTGAAAATCCTGAGAAGCTTCTGGAGTCCAAGTGAAAGAATTATTTTTAAGGAATGCAATGAGAGGTGCCACAATCTTTCCATAATTCTTAACAAACTTGCGATAATAACCTGTTAAGCCTAGAAATCCATGCAATCTTTCAAGATTCTTTGGGTGAGGCCAGTCTTGCATAAATTCAATCTTTTTAGGATCCACCCTGACACCGTACTTGCCAACAAGATGACCCAAATACTCGACTTCTGAGGCACAAAAATCACATTTAGATTGTTTCAAGAAAAGTTGGTGCTGAGAGAGTAGTTGGAGAACTAGATCCACATGAGCAAGATGGTCTTTCCAGGTTTTTCTATAGATGAGGATATCATCAAAGAAAACTAAGAAAAAATAATGGAGAAAAGGATGGAAGACATGATTCATGAGGCTTTGCAAGGTGGAGGGGGCATTACATAATACAAAGGGCATGAACAAAAACTCATAGTGGCCCACATGAGTTCTAAAGGAAGTCTTAAGAATGTTTGCTTCTTTCATATGAATTTGGTGGTAGCTAGAATGAAAATTAATTTTAGTAAAGAACTGGGCACCACTCAATTCATCCAAGAGGTCATCAATGAAAAGAATGGGAAATTTATATTTAATGGTGAGTTTGTTGAGGGCATGTAAGTTAGGACACATGCACCAATAACCTTCTTTCTTCAGGGTCATGACCACAAGAGAACAATAGGGGATCATACTAGGGCGGATAACGCTTGCGTTAAGCAGTTCTTGAACCATTTTCTCAATTTCATTTTTTGGGGAAAAGGGGTGACGATAGGGAAGGATACTGGGAGGAAGGCTTCCTGGTACAAGGGGAATTGAATGATCATGAACACCATGGAAAGGAGGGATTCCCTATGGAGTGGAAAAGATGACTTGATGTTTAGAGAGGATGGATTGGAGGTCTTGCTAAATAGAAGGTGTCTCAGTTGATTGTATGGCATGGAGTTGGGCAATAACGCCAGAATGACCTTTTTTGAGTAGTTTTTCCATGCGATGGGAACTAACGATCTCAGGTGAACCAACGTTTATGCCTTGAAACTTATATTGTTGGCCCTCCTGGTCAAATTGCATGGTTAATTCCTTAAAATCCATGAGAATGGGCCCCAAAGTCCTTATCCACTCTGCACCCAACACAATGTCACAACTGCTCATGTCGATAGAAAACATATGAGATTTCAAGTGGTAGTCACCAATTTTGGGACACACATTTTCACAATGCCCTCTACATTTCATGGAGCTGCCATTGGAAATAATGATTTGGAAATTATTGACTGCATGGATATAGCAATGAGTTTCTTGGGTAATGCGGTGATGAATAAAATTATGGGTTCTTCCACTATCAACCAGAATGATGACCTTCCTATGCTTGATGTAACCAATTAGCTTGAGGGTTTGGGGAGCAGATAAGCCAGTGAAAGCATTTAGGGAAATTTCTGGTTCTACTTCGAGAGGGTCCGAGGGAGGGGTTATGTCAGTGGGTTCAGGTGACTCAGAGACCAGGGGAGTTTCAACATTCTCTTCTAAAATATCCTCCGACATGGCCATAAAAATATTTTGTTCCTTACACTTGTGGCCCAAATAATATTTGTCATCAAAATTATAACAAAGACCTTTGAGTTGGTGTTCAACCATTTCAACCCTGATCAATTTTTGGATCTTTAGTGGAGCAGAAGGAGTAGTGGTATTTACTGGTTTAGTGCGAGGAATAAAGGAGGGTTTCTGGTTTTGACAAGAGACAACCTGTTGTGCTTCCTTATCTCTTTTAGTAGCCTACACCTAACTTTGAGGCTGAGCCATGAGGACATGGCCACGAATCTCATCCTTGAGGCCACTGATAAAACATTCTCGGAAAAAAGTATTAGAGATGCCCTCTATACAAAAAGCTAGTCGCTCAAAAGAAGCTATAAAGTATTCCATTGTTCCATATTGTTTCAACTTTGTCAAACAGCCTAAATGGTTGGTGTCAGTGTCAAAGCTTTCATAAATCTTGGCCACAAAGTGTGTCCAAGCAACATACCCTTGACGAACAGTTTTTCTCCATTGCCACCATTGCCAACGTTCTTGATCTAGATGGAGAACACCATACCAGAGTTTGGCCAAGTCATATGTAATTCCATACAAAGAGAAATAATGTTCCATTTGAGTTACCCAACCAGTGGGATCTGAGATATCAAATTTGGTCACATCCACCCGCAGAAGGTGTAGGTCACGCTAAAAATTATGGGAATGAGAGGAAGTTTCAACTTCGGTATGAAAAGGTGGGTCAGATAAATGGGGATCTATAAGGATATGTATCTTGGTGAATTTCATCGAAATGATAGATTCAAGTTGGGTAGTCATGTCTTGTTTGAGGTCTTCTTTGAGTTCAGTGATTGATGTGGCGATGGAGGAATGCATGTTTTGATTGATGGTGGAGATATTGGCAATGAGTTGTCTCACTTGTTGTTGGGTCTCAATGAAATTAGATTGCAAGGTATTGAAGTGAGCTACCAAGTCCTAGCTACGGGTATGGGCCATGATGACGAGGGAACCGAAAAGGGGCGGGTGGGGTCAAATTTTTTTCTGAAAAAGGATCGGTATGAATGTGATAAGGGAGAAGAGATAAATCCAATGGAATAGGTCTCAAATAATGGTTCAAAAATTTACACCTGCAGAGTTATACTCTGGTCTGAAGAATATTGCAGTGATGAAATGCCCAAATGCTTAACCAGGAAGAAATGTGTAGTTATTTGGCAACTCGAACATAGTTGCGTGGCAATAGATATTGTATGTTTTATGTTTTGTTTTCATCCCTAAGGGTTCTACAGACAAGGTTTTTCCCTGTGCTATATCTCTTTGATATACGTGTGGGGTCCAACAGTAGTACTCATCCCAATATCTTAGGGCACCAACTAAGGAGGCTAGACCATGCCCTTAGTCGTACTACCCGACTACCCAAGTACTAGAGAGTATATTTCTGAGTGATGTTCTTAGTGACACTATAGTAGTCACGCGACTGATCAATTTATCTAAAGAGGGCTTCAGGAAATCTAGGTCGATCCATATATAGGTGTTTTCTAATGCGCTACCACTTGAAGGGGTACCAACAGGGGTTACAAGGGTGGCCAACAATTGTGCTCTTAAGTACCACTTGTATTTCTTGCGTGTATGAATCCCAGCTCAACCGCAGGTTTATGTGCGTAGCGATAGATCTCTGTAGCTTAAAGAGTTGGAATACGTCTCTACCTTGAAAAACATTTGCCCGCAATTTTCTTCCAAGGAACATGCTCTGATACCACTTGTAATATTCCATATATAAAAAGTATGTAGAACATAAATAAAATTCTATAAATGGAAGATAAACAACAATATAACCAGAAAAGAACCACAATAACACTGAAATGATATGAGAATAACACCAGAAAGAGCACTTTTATTTTGAGAGCAATATTCACTTGCCTCTTCGAGGGGGAAACCTCCAATCGAGAAAAGATCTATTACAATAATATCCAAGCTAGGGTTCTCATACCCTTGAATCCTATTTATAGTAAATATGTCTATCAAAAGAACCATCTAGAGGAAGATCCTTCTAGAAGTGGAAGCTTCTATTAGGTCTTCTTACATTCAACTTATTCTACCTTACTACAAGGCCTTATTAATATTTACCTTTATTACATATGAATATATTGTTCTACCTACGTGAGGGGTTAGTTCCCTAATAGACTGCACGTCTCCTCCCATGGTTGACCTATATCCAAAGATTGACAAAAAAAGAACTAAAAGCATGTTATTCCATATATAAGTTAGGGTTAGATGTTAGAATGTCAATCATAAATAAAATAAAAGTACTCAATACACCATCATTTGGGATAGGAAAATGTGATTATTTTATTCATAACACAAAGATTATATCTTTACAATCTAAGTCAGCCATCATTCTGCGAACCTGGTCCGGGCTCCTCTTCACCATGCTTGAAGTGCACCTTGTATGAACTTCTTCCCTCAACCTTATGATCTCTTCTATGGAAGGGAATGGGTTAAATGGAGGAAGAAGGGGTTGATGAGGGTATGTTGAGGAAATATCTCACAAAAGGCAGGAATATCTTGGGCAAGGAGGGGAAGTGAAATTGGGTAGAGTTTCACTGTTCTTATTCTCAGGTATGAAATGAGACCCAAAAACCTCCTTTTATATGCCAAAAGGATGGTTATTTGTTTGGGTTATGGGCTATAGAAGGTGAATTAGTAGGGAAACCTCCAATAGCTCGTGAATTTCAATGATTTCCTTCCAACTTTTTATTTTTTTCGTGGGTTGTAATGGTGTAACATGTGTATGTACGCCAAATGTAGTGGTTCAACAAGCATATGTACGTGGAAAGTAATTTTGTAGAGAACATACATATTCTAAAAGTTGGTTTTTTAAGAAGAGCTTCGCAGTAGTGCATTGGAAAAAAATGCAAGTAAGAGGGCCAAGGCCATGTATGCATGTGTAGGGAAATTTAGGGATATAACAGATGCCCCCTAATGTGAGAGGTCAGAATAGAAACTGATGGCTGAAATACATTACGATATCTTCACCAATGTATGAGATCGAGTGAGCCCAAGACCCGAGTTCGGGAGGTGCCATCTACAAAACAACAATTTTCTCTCTAAGGCGGGCATACCAATGCTTGGGATGAAATAAATCATGGTTGCCAATTAAATGCACTACAGATACATGTCATATAACTATATGAAGTTTATCCTTGATCAATACACAACATATCTACATATCAAAATCAATCAAAGGTATACAAAAATAGTATCCATCTTCAAGAAGCTAGTGACGCCCAATGGCTGGAGATGAGGCCTTCAAAGCTCGAGCAACAACTTCAAGGTATTAAAAACTAGGTAGGAGTACAATAAGAGTGTATAACTCACTACCCTGAGGACTTCGATGGCTTGTAGGGAAAAGACATAAGGATCGCGATCATAGGGTAGAGAACTTCATCGATTTTGAATCAGGACTTCACTGGACTCTTGGGATTTCTGACTCATGATGTCAAGAGACAAACTACAGAAAGGTCGACTCGAGCTGGTTGAAATTTCCCTTGGAAAAAAGAACGAAAAGATGATCAGACTCAGGTAGCATGACATTTACATAAGCTCACGATGTAGGAGGCAATATGAAATCTCCTTGTGTTTGGAAGAGTAACCAAATGAAGGAGGACATAACTCTATGTAGCAAGAAATACTTCCTAAGGTCACACTATATCCCATTGCTCAAGGAACAAATGAAAGGATGTGCTTTGTCCAAGGGCGACTCTTTGTGCTGCTGAAAATAGAATACGTATTTCCCGTCCCCTCTTTTTGGGATATTTGATTTTTTTTCTTTTTCAATTTTTTAAGAGCTTGAAAAAAAATAAAATAATGCTATGTTACAAAGGAGGAACGAGTTTCGTAAGCAAGCATACTAGTTCCAAGTGCAAGGAACATACTAATTCTCAGAGCAAGGAGACATGTGCAGGAAAAGGACACTCGAGGAAAATTCCTCCATGGGTCAAGGTGTCAGGTCCCAGAGGCCAAGTGCTACAAGTCTTGTGTATAAGGTATGCTTCAAAGGTTGGGTCAAGGTGTCAAGTCCCAGAGGCCAAGTGATACAAGGCTTGTGTATAAGGTATGCTTCAAAGGTTCAGTTGAGAGCAACATGGAGATGGAATTAGGCCAAAAACATAGATATTCAAATGAGATTAAGAAAGACACAAAAAAAACCCTTCCATGTAATTTTTACAAGCCCAGATAAGGTAAGCTCGATAGTTTTTTCACGTTTAGAGAGTCTGAAAAAACATAAAAGAAGACTTCAGGGAGTACCTTTTTCAGAGATAGTCTAGTCGGTTCAAAAAAGGGATAAACTTTCACTGAAAATATGTATATTCAAAACCATTTTAATGAGTGTGACAAAGAGAAGATCACTCATAAATCTTTTCAATTTTAAGGAGTTTGAAAAGAGCTTAAGTATGGACTCACTGCCTTTTTCTGAGTTTAGTCTCCTTAGTCTGAAAAAGTATAAATGTTACTGAGGAGAAATCTCTCGATGAGAAAAATCTCTCGAGGCATACCTTTTTGTGCTATTCATTGCCAGGAGGCACATATATTTGACTGGAGTACGACCATGCTCACATGCATGAAGAGAAAACTAACGGAGTGTCAGAAACACAACAAAAAGAACTTCGGGTTTGGCACTATTCTATGCTCATTCTTCTTCTTTGAGAGTACCTAGTCTCAGTCCTAGAGAGGATGGAAAAAAGGGTAAACTACATGATGGAAAAAGGGGTAAACTCATGCCAGTAGATGTTCTTCTGGACCAATTTAATGAGTGTAAAGGAAAAAGGTCACTCGACGATCTTTTCAATTTTAGGGATTCTGAAAAAAGTTTAATTATGGACTCCTTGGGGGTTTGTTTTTTGTAAGTAATCTCCATGGCTCAAAAAAGGTGATAACCAAAACCTAGGAGAATGTTCCTTTTTCGAATATTTAGTCCCTCGGGCCCAAAAAAGGGTTAAACTTACACCTTAGAATACTCTTCTAGCGAACTGAAGTTCCTAGAGAATACCTTTATTCGTGAAATTGATCGTCCGGACCAAAAAAAGGGTAAACTACCATCGGACAGACGTGCCTTCAAGTTTGATTTTGGCGAGCATGAAGGGAAACAAGATTGCTCGAAAATATTTTCATGTTTAGAGAGTATGAAAACGGCTTAAAGAAGAATCAAGGGGGCTACTTTTCTCAGTTAATCCAGACAAGATTGAAAATCATAAATACAGTCTCGTCAGATGTTTCTTTCAAATTCTAAAGCGAGCTTGAAAGAAAAAAAAGAATTCTCATTTGGGAGTCCCGAGGGTGAGGCCAAGAATTATGGTGCATCAAATGAATGAGGCTCAATCTTGTAATTATGACAGGAATAATAAGGAATCTTGAGCCTATAGTCATTACTGACAGCATGGACGCCAAAATGCAACAAGGATCTACCTAGGGCATCCATGTAAAGGTAGGCTCTACCACCTAATTACGACACTTCTAGAGAAACAATGAAGGTTCCATGTCACACCTCGGTGGGATCGATACTATGGAAAAGAGGAAAAGACAATGAGATGCAGAAAGTGGAGGTGAAATCCTAACTTATATGCAAAATGTTGGAAAAAATGAATTTTACCAAAGGATACCAAAAGTAACCCATCCCCAAAACATTACCAAACCAAAATAAAACATGTATCATAACATCCAATAAGAAACTCAGAATTAGAATCAAGTGATCATCAGGCTAGGAAAAACAACAAACGAGGTCAAAAAGTGGAAAAAGGCCAAAAAAGTCTATAAATAGAAGCTAACAACTCATTTTGACCATTACAATTTGAAAATTACCAAAAATGAGAAAAATCCCTGTTGTTAAAGAAGTTGATTCTAGGAGCTTCAGTGGATGAAACAAACTTCCAATAGGACCAAGTAAGTACAATTAGATCCCTCTTGCATTTCAATTAATCTTTTATGCATTTATTTTTGTTTTGAGGAGGCATACTCTTCTAAAAAGAGTGGCCCTGCATGTATGTGAGTTGTCCAAGGATAGCCCCTGTATGTACTCAGGAAGAAAACACTCTGCCCATGTACATACATGACTGAGGCCAAAACAACTTGCGTACACCCTCAAAATATTGGAAAATTTTTAAAAGGCAAGGGCTAACTCCCTTTAATTTTCCATGGAATAGGACATATGTCCATTGGAGGGAGAGGGAACATCAAGATATCGACATACTGGTCGAAGAGGATCTTGCAGCCATCACTGCACTGAAACAGTGTGGCCTATGGAAGTTCTTCCAGTGTCCTTTTATGAGGGCACAACCTAGATTTGTGAATTCCCTAGTTGATTACTGGCATCTAGATGCAGAGGCATTCATGATAGAGGGACAATCGTTGACTCCGACGACTGAGTGTTTCTACTTCATGACTGGCCTCTTGAGGAGAGGGGAACTAGTCAATCTGTGGACATTTCCCCCTGGTCATTTTAACATTGAGGACTACATCTAGATGTACTATGAGGTTGGAACCGAGAAGGTAGGTTATCAGGTGTCGATTCACAAGATCATGAGATTTAATCTACGAGTTATCATACCTGATTGAGTGGATTATTGGATTTGTGGCCATTCACCAAGATTCCCAGGAAGAAATGCATTGTGTTATTCAGTGCTAGGAGGCACATATATTTGACTGGAGTACAACCATGCTCACATGCATGAAGAGACAGCTGACAGAGTGTTGACAATGCAACAACAAGAACTTCGGGTTTGGCACTATTCTATGCTCATTCTTCTTCTTGGAGAGAACCCAGTCTCAGTCCTAGAGAGACTGTGTGGGGGCACGTGGCCTCCTTCCCAACAATATTCATATGGTAAGCCTTCCTACCATGATAGGGGGGAGAGAGGACCATAGAGGTCTTCGATGACACATTATTTTCCTGGTGGGCACGACAAATTCCAGCGATAGAGGACTACCCCTATGTCGGAATCAACTTTTCTAGGGATCGATACATGCCCATGCCCCCCAGAGAGGAGAGAGGAGAGATAGGTAACATGTTTTTAAAATTATTTAATTATTAAATTGGTTTTATATATATCATTTTTTATGTGTGTATAGAGTACTAACTTTCGTGTATCTTCTATGTACATATGTGGTACCAGTGTGCCTGACAGGCTTCACGAGGATTCAATGATGTCCTTGACCAGAGGTGGGACCAGCAGTAGCCGATAGACCAACGGCCGTAAGGGGACCTCCATCCAGAGAGGATAAGAGAGTTTTGAGATGAGTGGAACACAACCTCACTGTTCTCACTCACACAGTACCCATGGTCGATATCAAGGATCTCTTTCCTTCCATGCAGCCTCATGTAGTGGGGGTTCCACAGATGTGGGTCCATCTTTTCTGGCATTTAGAAAACATTGTTGTTCATTATGACAGGGCCAATGGGCCTCGAGCTTAGATAGGATATACTTTATATGTTCCGAGGGAAGCATTATACATGTATGTTTTGAGGGCATAAGCCTAGCGATGTATACTGAACCATATTTTTGAGGCATTCACGCCCACCTATGTACTCGTAACACTTTTGATATATATATATATATATATATATATATATATATATATATATATATCTTAATTATCTCATGGATCACATTTTTTTACAAATTTATACACATATGTCTGTGTGTGCTTCTATTTCTATGTGTGTGCAACATGCCAATCTAATACTTGATTAGCTAGAGTATCTGTCATATGATTAAATCTCCTAGGAATATGGATATATGTAATGTAATCAAAGCAATGTTATAATAGATGTACCCTAAGGAAACTCTGTTGTAAACTAGGATCATAAATGCGGTAAACTCCATTTAACCGGGACACAACCAACTGAGCATATAGGTAGACCCGGAGGTGTGAAATTCCATGTGACAAGGCATCACGAAGAAACTCTATCACTGGGTTGTACTCAACGACATTGTTTGTAGCATCACTTGTTAGCACAAACATATACAACGACAAAAGTATCTCAAAGGCATTGTGACCTATAGATATGGAAAGTGGCGCTAGTGACATTGAGCTCACAGCAGGCCGACCAAGTCCTTTGTTTGCACAAGAACCATTAAACACAACATTTAGAGCAGTTCATTTTGGTCTTGAAATCCAAGAAAGTAGAATGGTTCGATTTTCAATGGTGGAGACCCCATGTGTAGTTCAAATTAGTGGCTCTTGGAAAATCGCAATTTAAAAGTCGCACAAGGATTAACAACTAGACAGAAGTCCCAAAGAGCCGAAGTCCCAAAGTCCTGAAGTGATGAGAGGCTTCCACGTCAACCGAAAGAAAATTAATTCGGGATATTTCCATCCAAACATCTCGAAGTCCCGGAGTAAATCTGAGCCATTGAAGGCTGAGAAACACGCCGAAAAATCTCACATTTCAGAAATTCGGCAGAAGAAATCTCCCGAAGCCCAAACTCCCAAAGTGAATCTCAGCCATCCAAAATAAGAGGACATGTGGAGGTAGATCTCTCACTTCGGAGATATGACGCTTTGGAGGATTGTAAGAGCTATGCATTGAAAAGTCCTGAAGCCCAAACTCCAGAACTAGTTATGGATCACTGATCTCTAATAAAAAAGGACCGTTGATCTTTGTAGCATGTAAGAAATGAATATCGACTGAAGCATTGAAGTACTGAAGACACTTGGCACTCATTCGTCGGGACTAGTGATGCTCATCTGTGGAGACAAGTGGATTCCATCTAGCCCTGACATGTGGCACTCATTTCAGGTCATTTGGTTGTGTCATCCAACCATATCCATGTGACACTTGTCACCCTTCTTTCCATGACACATCATCACAGTGATGTCAGGCCACCATGTCAGATTCAGGAGATCATCCTATGATAGGTATTCCTTCTCACCATTCAAAGCTCCCAAACGAAAAAGTTGGCTCCATCTGTAGGCATGGTTTAAAAGGGTTCTGGAGTTAGTAGGTGGATAAATTTTAGCAGGGGAACTAAAATAGAGGGGTTTCCCATATCATGGATTTGCATCAGATTGATGGCCACACTTTATTGCGGGGATGAAACATTTGCGAATGTTAAAATTCTAGAACAGTCCCACAATCGAAACTATGGTATAGTAAAAGAGTTATGTGGCAAAAGGTGGTGAATTTCGGGCTCAAAAGCAGTGTGGGTCCAAACCGCCTTCAACGCCCCCACATTCACATGCTTATAAAATGACAAATCCGAGAACAACATCTGGCCACCCCCTAGGCATTAATCCTTGTTGCGATCCTAAGAAAAAAAGAAGTCAATGAAAAAGGAGTGGTGGTTGAAACCTTGACTCACTCCATAAATAGAAGGCATGGATGGTCTAGCCGTGGAGAAAGAACTATCAGCCCGAGGGACCCTTATGGACAGTTTTTCCTGCAGTCCCATGCTGATTTGAGCTTGCATTTGATAGAGGGATACACACACAGTCTGACAGAAGGATGAATACATGTAAATCCTTGAATGGGATGGCCAGATCACACTCTTGGTAGTTGTGGATTGATCTGAGTATAAATAGATCAGTTCGAGATTTTGTTATGGTCCTCAACTGGTTGAGCATAGCTCCCTATTTTGCAATATTTTGATTAACAAAATTGTTCTCTGGTTTTGTATGATATATGCGAATTTCACATTAATATAAGTCATCTTCTTTCATCATCTTGTTTAAATATTTGTTGAAACACTCGTGCATGGAGGATCTAGACGAGGATTGTAGTTGTATTGTAATGTAGGGTTGATTATAATGTTGTTGTGACATGTTTTAGTAATTTCCTTGTTGCCTTTTTCCATCTTATTCTGAAATGATTGTGCATGGAGGATCCAAAGGAGTTGTCGTAGTCGCATGATAATGAAGGTTTGATTATTATGCTATTGTAATATATTTCAGTGTCTAAAACCTAAGTTCAAGAGTGCTCTTGTGCATGAGTTTTTATTCACCAAGCTTCTTGAAGGTTGGATTCTCATGGAAGACTTGTCCACCTTTCTCTCTAAGTCTTCCTTTTTCTCACCTTTAACCTTAAACCACTGGCTGAAGTTAATGAGGAACTCATTTCCTTATGCATTTCTTGTCCAGTTTCTGTGTTAAAATATTCTCGTAATGAAAATTTTCCACTTGTCCTCCATTCATAAACCTACATCCACAAACATTTTTTAGGGGTACTGGGCTTATCCTCTTGCAGTATGAGGGTGTCTCCCAGTGCTAACACCACCTAGAAAAATTCTTCTAGAAGATAGAAACTCACATCCAGATGTGAAAATAACCTAAGTTGTAGAAGGAAGCCTTAGAGTGTGTCATCTAACGTCGTCAGTGAACCCAAAATGCACCTCCGATTCACTTGACATCTGCCACAGTGAAAAATAAGACATAAATAACTGCACATCCACAAAAAAAAATGACAAAAAACAGTATAAGAACTATACATATGTAGAAGAAGTCACCCAGGAGACCAACCTGAGAGTAATAATTCTTGAGGTAAA
>JZKD02S0883308.1:32257-49124 GCA_000966675.3 Picea glauca | reverse complement strand
GTTGGCCAAGTATCACTTTTGAACCTTGATTTTGAGGTGGTTCTGCTAGACAATATTTCTTTTGTTGTATCTCCCAAGTTTCAGCCCTTCTGGGTATGAAAATTTCTTTTATGTAATTCTCTAATATTTCTTCTCTGCAATGCCACAGGTCTGATCAAACTTGGATGTGCCAAGTGGAATTTACGTTAACTTCCCCACAACTTGTCAATTTTTGGCCTTTCCAGGAGATCTCACTTGTATAGTGTGCCCCGCACAAAATAATTGATATAAAATTCTGAAACTTGCACCAGAAATACTAAAGACTGTCCACGATCCAATGAAACTAGTCCCACTCAATTGGGATACTCTAGGAAGAAGTTATGATTGTTTTACCTGGAACACCTTTTTGAGACTAGTCAGATACCCTATCTTACATAGGGTGTATCTACAAATTTAATATGACCTAGAAGCTAAAAATTTTACCACAGATACCTTACTAATTTATGTAATTATCCTATAGATTTCATGGTCTGAAATGTTACAGAAAAGTTTTTATAGCGAAAATTCCGCAATGAATCAGTTCAGGATGATTCTAGAACCCTATCTTGTATAGGTTGTATCTCCAAAAGTATAATGCCTTAGTAGATTAATTTTGAACCCAACGTACCTTGATCCGTCTGATAAATATCCTCCAATACGTTCCTTCGGAAACATTGTAGAAAAAAAGTTATCATGAAAATGCAAAGGTGTCTCAGATGTAGCAACGAAACCCCAAGACCTTGAGCTCTGATACCATATGTTAAGAACCAAATATCAATATAGCATAGAAAAAGCTCAGAA
The DNA here is from genome assembly GCA_000966675.3 of Picea glauca. Lineage (NCBI taxonomy): Eukaryota > Viridiplantae > Streptophyta > Pinopsida > Pinales > Pinaceae > Picea > Picea glauca. The sequence continues at coordinate 48,305 of JZKD02S0883308.1, read as the reverse complement.
AAAATACTCAACGCCTTGAAAAAAAGATAATTTCAGATAATAAACCGCTTTGAGGGGGCAACCTCCTTTTACCCCACTTAAATGTTCAAGTACAAGATGATTCAAAATGAAAATGTCTCCTTGGTATATCTAGTAGACTAAGAGGTATAATTACAACTAATGGCCTAAAGATGACATAAATAAAATAACATTACTAATATAATATGCCCCAATTAAGGGTTAATGAGCCAATATTAGGGCTTAACTATTTCACCCCAAGTCCAGAAAAAGTAGGTTCGTTCAGAGTCGAATAGTGTCCTCACGGAGTAGGATTAAGCACATTTTCCTACGGCCCAGTCACTTTGAACGACCCTTGTTGGTCAATTCTTCATTATAACGGCGGCAGAGGTGGCTCCAATGCAACCGACGACAAGCCCTAAAGCCGTCGTGACCGGTGGAGCTCTTGATATTCCACTTTGTAAAAATATCAATCGACTCAGTAAGGCTTAACTAGCGCTTAAACACCAAGAACACACTAAAAAATTCCTACAAGAAAAATCAAGCAATCAACTATCTAGTAGGAAGGATAATTACTCTAGTCAACACTAGAGAAACTAACTGGTGCAAGTGAAAATTGAACATAGAATCACCCTCTGGGTATACTCTATGAAGCATGACCCGACGTTTTCTCCAGGTACAAAGGTATACCCCCGTAGTCACCTGTGTAAGTCCCTAGAATATGGGCAACTAAGTTGCCAACTCCCAGTTAGTCACCAGGCGGGTACAGTCGACAGTCGGGTGGATCGCAATGAGAAGGATAACAAGTCTGAAGCCTATCGAGGGTATCGAGATAAAATCGTCCGGGAGACAATAGAGGATTTGAAATGGGTTCTAGGTCCATGAAGCTCCGTAGGAAAATGCAGTTGGTATTACTCCCAAGACAGATCCTCAATATGTGTTCCTCACTACGTTTAGTTCAGGTTTGGAGGGGTTATCTCCACTGTCCTCACTTGACCTTGTGTTTATCCCCTATGTTAGAGATGGGTTCCAGATAAATTTTATGACACTGAACTTAAACACTCCCTAAATCAGACTCTAATGTGTGTTTTAATGACCTTGAAGAGTTTCCTCTCCAGCCTAATTCAAGGCCCTAACCATAAATCAGTTGGTTGCCCTACAAGCCTAAAAGGTCTAGTTTATTTTAGATTAAGAATTCTTTTTAATGTCTTTATTTACTCATGGGATATGGTGGTGAAAATAGTAGTGTTATAAGAGACGAAAAGGAGGAGAAAAATACAAATCTTGAAATAAAAATTACTTCTAATCCAAAAGCAAAGTTTTATAACTAACTCTTTGTAACCAACTTTTCTTTAACTAAATTTTTCAAGATCTTGTAAAGAAAACCTAAAAATTACTTTTGTTTGACTACAAGCTACTTATGTTTCAAGAAATCAAGAGATAACTTAAAAAAAAAAGATTATTTTACCTTTTTTGCAAATAACCAACTCTAACTACTTTACCAAACTGAAAAGAAAATAATTTTTTTTGAAATTTACTTAAAGAGAAAAACTGAAATAAATCTTTTTCTTTTTTGAAAGCAAGTAAAAAGGGTAAAAAAGAAAAATAAAACAAGACTGAAACAGATCTTTATCTCACTGCAGTTCGCACAAAATCAATCAAGAAACCAAGAAGGAAGATCTACAATTCAATAGCTTGCTTAAAGCCCTTTTAAAAGTAAACACAAGAAAATCAGAAAGAAAAGTAAATTAAACTCTAAACCCAGGATATGGTTGTAAACAAAGACTTTGGATTGATCCAAGAAACCTTGAGAAGTGTGAACCTTAATCAGGAAAGAGGCCAACTTCCTCTTTTTCAAAACATTTCTTGAAACAGAGACGCGAGATGTTGCATCATCAGCCTGATTATGTATGCGGGTTTTTTATTGAGAATAGAATGTATGTACACGAGTGACTCAAGACAGGGTGTGTACACTTGTGTATATTTCCAAAAAAATAAAATATCATATAGTCTTACAGGGAAGGGACAAATGGTATTGCACCTGAAGGTGACCAGAATCCTTGAAAGACTCAGAAAACTCAAATAAACTTGAGAGGCAAACAAATCAATCAAACAACCCAAAATCCCCTAAAACCCCTAGAGGCTATCCCCAGTATGGTCTCCATTTCTTCTAGTAGGAAAAAAAACCCTTTAACTACACCATGGTTCAAAATGTATGCAGAGCAAATAACCGTCTAAAACATAATTAATTCTCAATACTACCCCAATCACAACAAAACTAATATAAAAAAATCAAAGAGAATATATCCGGTAACTATACCTCTAATCCCACGTTTGGTGATGATCTCCTCGCGCTTGGAAGTTCCATTTACTATACGTATCCTCCTGGGAATGACCTGCATCCAAATATTGAAAAACAAAGAACTACAAGCATGTTATTCCATATATAACTTAGGGTTAGATTTTATAATGTCAAGCATAAATCAAATAAAAGTACTCAAGACACCATCATTTGGGATAGGAAAATGTAATTCTTTTATTCATAATGCAAATATTATACCTTTACAATCTGATGCAGGAGCATCGCCAACATCAAGCGAGCCAGCGCGGAAGAAAAAGATAGTTGGACAAGCACCAACGCAAATTTTGAAATTATCTTAAAATTGATGTGCCATCTTAAATAAGATAATTAAGAAGGAGCGCCCTTGTATTGTGTAAACAGACCTTGAGCAATTCGCTCTCGTCCTTTAGTAGGTAGAAGGCATTTATGGTAGTTAATGTAAAGTAGATAGAATTCAATCCTAGATTAGACAGTTTTAGAGCACAAGAGGGAAACGGGATATAGACACCCTCATTGTAAATTGTAACATCATTAGTGTATGAAGAAGAGCATAGAGGAGAAGCAGTGAGCTATGTAGCAGACTCCATGTACAAAATTTTTGAATTAATACAAAGAAAGTTGTGATTCAGAGTCATGGGGTTCATATATTCTTTGTGTATGCATCTTTTAATGTTATGCTCATGAATGTTTACTTCCTGTTATACATTTTCTTTATACGCTGTGTATATGATTTCATGTTTTGAGTTTGAAGTCTGAGAGGAAGTAGGAATGAGTTTCAATTGTTTCTCTGTCTGAGCAAGAGTTCCTACAAGGAGTGCAGTTGAAGTTGTCCGCAAGGAGTGCATTGACAAAAGGGTTCAGATAGAGTAACTTTTGTTCTCATTCACCCAGAAGTGCAGTTGGGCACAAGAGCCGTGCAAAGAGTGCGCAGGCCGAGCGAAGTCTCAGGGTTGTGGACCTGAGTGATGCATTGAGAGACTGTTGATGCAGTTGTGTGCAGGGTCGAAGGAAGTTCATCACTGGGAAGTGTCTAAAGGTTGCCACAAGGAGTGCGCGCAAGAGTCTTCTCTAAGACTCGGAGTTATAAGGAAGCTCAGGAGGGAGAAAGCCTTATAATCATTGAAAGGGTTGCACAAAAGTTATACCTGGAAGAACTAATAGGGCATCATAAGTTTGCACCGCAGGTGGACAAGTTGGCAGATGAACACTTAGCTATTCATAGAAATCGCCAAGGAGGGACGGTCGAAATTCTCTGAGTAGGATTCGCAAAATCCCGTGAACCATTAGATCTCACGGAGGAGCAAGGGAGATACGACGAGTATTCCAGAGAGGTTCTAAGCTCAGGAGGAGTAGGAACGAAGATTCAAGCCATGAGGGCCATTGGATTCGCAAGAGAATCCCTATATCAGGGTTTCATGGGTGGAAATCCTGTAAACATTTCAACTGGAATCGCAATATCTTGAAACACGATATCTTGAAAGCCAAGAGGATTTGTGTGGGCCACGGAGGAGTCAGTAGGTGGACAGGTGGCGTACTATTGGCATGGAGTCAAACTCCATTGACCATTTCAGAATTTCATGGAGGGTGAAGTTCTGAAACATTTGCATTAGGATTTGCGATATCGCGAAGTCCAAAGTGCCAACAGAGCGAAAGGACAGTTGAAAAGTCAACCGTGTGAGCATATCGGAAAATTGGGATTTAGGAATCGTAGGGACAAGTTCCTCGACATTGCGATCACCGAAATCACGATAGGAAAAAAATCTCGAAAAGCAAAGAGAAAGGTCATCGTTGATTATTTTCGGGTTTCGGGGATTCGTGGAACCAACGCTCGACCGATGGATTCGCGAAGTTGCAAAATCCGATCTCCCAAAGTGTAAAGAGGGGATCCCATGAGAGTTGTTGTGGGTGCAGGTTTCTCGATAGGGAAATAGAAGAGTTGTTTAGAGTTCTTTGGGCCAGTACAAAAGGGAAAGATCCTCTGTTGACATGGACCTTTCAACCTGTGGGTTGTGGAGGGAGCGTGCGCCGACGTCAAGTTTGGTATCAGAGCGCAGAAAGGTTCTTTGCTTTCTGTAGCAGAGAAGAAAGAGAATTTATCATGCCGCCAAGGAGGAGAGACAGACAATCACCCGATCCAGAGAATAGGGAAATTCCTCAGAGAAGAGGCAGGAAGATGATTGATCCAACCATGGAGAGAGAGATGCGTGATCTATGACTAGATTCAAAGACATGGAAACTGCACAGAGGTGTACAGTCAGTGCTGGGGATCTCAGTGATTCCGAAAGTGAATTTGAGGCTGAACATGAAGAGGAAGTTGCAGCTGAAGATGCAACAAACGAATGTTTGATTAAATCTATTGCAAGAATGGGTGCAAGAGAGAAGATGGACATTCCATTTTACGAGGGAAACTTGGATGCAGAGGAGCTTCTAGACTGGATTAGAGCTCTAGACACATACTTTGAATATGAAGACATCAAAGAAGACAAGAAAGTCAAGCATGTTGTCACAAGATTGAAGGGACATGCAACATTGTGGTGGGATGAACTACAAGCTGACAGACACTGCAAGGGAAAGCAGAAGATCAAGAGTTGGGACAAAATGATCACGATGACGAAGGTGAAATTCATCCCTAAGGATTACCATATTACTCTGTTAAGGAGAATGTAGAACCTGAGACAGAAGATGATGTCAGTAAAGGAATACACTGAAGAATTCTACAAGCTGAACATGAGGGTAGGTAATTGAGAAAGCGATGATGAAAAAGTTTCCAGATATCTGAATGTTCTGAGATATGACATTCAGGATGAGATGAGCATGGTAACCATCTGAATGGTGGAAGATGCTTATCAGATGGATCTGAAAGAGGAAGAGAAGTTGAGCTAAAAGCAGAGTTAGAGAGGCCGAGGTAGAAGTCATCCCAGAGGCAAATCAATTGCCCAAAACAATTATCGAAAGCCCAAGGAGGAATGGAAGAAACCTCAGACTCAAACTGAGAGAGGTGGAACCTCACAGCGAGGGCAATATGATGAACAACAAGGACAACATACTGAGCAGAGAGGATATTATGCTGATAACAATACTTTTCCTCGTACTAGAGGTAGGGGAAGAGGAAGAGGTGGAGTAATAACATGCTTCACATGTGGAAAGAATGGGCACAAGTCTTACGAGTGTCCAGATAAAAAGAAAGAGAATGGAGAAGCTCACATCATCGAAGCACAGAGGCAAGATGTTGAGGTAGAAGATGCTGAAGGAGGAAGATCGTTGATAATGCGAAAATCTCTTTTGACACCAGAGAAGGAGGTGGAGAGTTCAGTCCAAAGGACTAGACTTTTCCGGACTACTTGCAAAACCAAGGACAGTGTATGCAAGGTCATTGTAGACAGTGGTAGCATGGATAATCTCGTTTCTACAGAGATGGTAGAGAAGCTGGAGCTGGAGACGACTGATCATCCAAGCCTGTACAAAATTTCATGGCTACAAAAAGGACATCAGGTAACTGTCACTAAACAATGTTTAGTGAATTCAAGATAGGAGGATATAATGATAAGATATTATGTGATGTCATTCCTATGGATGTTTGTCATCTATTTCTAGGTAGACCATGGCAATATGACAGGAATGTGATTCATGATGGGAGAATGAACACATACACCCTAGAGAAGAATGGGAGAACTCACATGTTTCTTCCAATTAAGGATAAGGAGGTGAAGCTGGAGATAAGGAAGTGGGAAGGAACTTCTTACCGAGGTTAAGAATAAGGAGGAACCGCAATTCATTATGGTCAGGAAACCGAAGATTGTTTTGACCAGCACTAGAGTGGACGATTTACCAGAAGAGATTCAGGAACTATTGGAAGAGTTCGCTGATATAGTAGTGGACGAATTACCTCGTTCATTGCCACTGATTAGAAGTGTGAGTCATCACATTGATCTCATACCAGGAGCTAGTTTTCCAAATAAATCTGCATACAGATTGACGCCACAAGAGAATGAAGAGGTCAAGAGGCAAGTCCAGGAGTTATTGGACAAAGGATTAGTCAGGGAAAGCTTGAGTCCATTTGTTGTTCCGACAGTACTCAGTCTGAAGAAAGACAGAGGTTGGAGGATGTGTATTGACTCGAGGGCGATTAACAAGATAACCATCAGGTATAGATTTCCATTGCCAAAGATGGATGATCTGATGGATTGATTGAGTGGAGAAAAATACTTTTCAAAGATTGATTTGAAAAGAGGTTATCATCAAATTCGCATGAGAGAAGGTGATGGATGGAAGACAACATTCAAAACCAACGAAGGGTTGTATGAATGGCTTGTTATGTTGTTTGGCTTAACAAATGCACCAAGTACCTTTATGATATTGATGAACGAAGTCCTGAGGGAGTTCATCGGAAAATTTGTTATCGTATATTTGGATGACATACTAGTTTTCAGTAAAACAGTGGCAGAGCATCTGAAGCATTTGGCTACAGTAATGCAAAGGTTACAATAGGAGAAGTTGTTAATAAACATGAAGAATTCCTCCTTCATGAAGACAGAGCTCATTTATTTGGGATTTTTTATTTCTGTAGATGAGTTGAGGATGGATCCAGATAAGGTGGAGTTAATCAAGAATTGGCCATCACCGAAGAATATCTTTGAGGTGACAAGCTTTCACGGATTGGCTAGTTTCTACCGAAAGTTCATTAGGAATTTCAGTGGAATTAGTGTAGCAATGATGGATACAGTGAAGAAAAGACACAAATATTTTCACCGGACAGAAGAGGCTGAGAAGGGTTTTAATCTATTGAAGAGGAAGATTACAGAACAACCAGTTTTAGTGTTGCCAGATTTTTGAAAGACATTTCAAGTGAAATGCGATGCAAGTGGATTTGCAATCAGGGCAGTCTTAAGTCAAGATGACAGGCCGATAGCATACTTCAGCGAGAAGCTGAATGAAGCGAAAGTGAAATAATCCACTTATGATAAGGAGTTTTATGCTATCATACATGCATTAAAGAAGTGGAGGCATTACTTGATCCCGAAGGAATTTGTCTTATACAGTGACAATCATGCATTGTAGTTTGTGACTCAACAGGAGAAGTTGAATTAGAGACATGTCAAATGGGTTGAGTATATGCATAAGTTCACATTTTTGATTAAACATATTTCTGGTACTGCTAACAAAGTTGTTGATGCTTTGAGTAGGAAGTGTTTTCTATTGCAGGAGTTCAAAGTCAAGACGTTAGGTTTTGATTATCTCAAGAAAATGTACGCAGGTGATCAGGATTTCAAGGAGGCATATGAAGAAAATGAGAATCCAATTCTTAGGGATAGAATCCAATGGACAGAATACATGGTCTAGGAGGGGTTACTATTTAAGGGTAATCAACTGTGTATTCCAAAATGCTCCATGAGGGAGAATCTGCTGAAGGAGAAACACACTGGAGGATTGGTAGGACACTTTGGTCACGACAAGACATTCGCAAAGCTGAATGAGTCATATTTTTGGTCGGGAATGCGAGAAGATGTCAAGAGACTCATGGACAAATGCATAATTTGCCAGCATTCAAAGGGGAGAAGACAAAATGCGGGGTTTTATCAACCATTACCCATACATGAGAGGCCGTGGGATGCAATCAGCATGGATTTCATATTGGGGTTGCCAAGAACGCAAAGAGGTTTTGATTCAATATTTGTGGTGGTGGATAGATTTTCCAAGATGGCACACTTCATTCCATGTCATAAGACCAGTGATGCAACTCACATTGCGAATCTGTTTTTCAGAGAAGTCATTCGACTTCACGGCTTGCCAAAGAGTATAGTTTCAGATCAAGACACTAAATTCATAGGGAATTTTTGGAGGACCTTATGGAAGAAACTGGGAACTAACTTGTTGTTTAGTTCAGCGTATCATCCTCAGACAGATGGTCAGACAAAAGTGGTGAATAGAAGTCTGGGAGATTTGCTGAGAAGCCTGGTGACAGAACACCATAGCCAGTGGGACCACATATTACCACAGGCAGAGTTTGCTTATAATGATTCAGTTAACAGGAGCACAGGGCAGAGTCCATTTCAGGTTGTCTATGGCATGCAACCGAGAGGAATTTCTGAACTGAGAGATTCAGAACAGACTGCGACTAGGAGCACTAGTGGAGAAGAATTTGCAGAGGCGATGAAAGAACTTCATAGCAAGTTGAAGGAGCGACTACAAAATTCAAGTTAGGAGTACAAGCGTAAAGTAGATTAGCACAGAAGACAACTTCAGTTCAAAGTGCGTGACTTGATTCTGGCACATTTGAAAAAGGAAAGGTTCCCGAGAGGGACATACAATAAACTGAAGATGAAGAAAATCGGACCATGTATGGTCTTGAAGAAATTTGGGGTGAATGCTTATGAGATTGAATTACCCGATGGGATCAGAATTTCTTTGATATTCAATATCTCATATTTGTACCCATATAAAGCTGAGGAAGCAGGTACAGGAGATGAACAGCCAGTGATCTAGTTGATGAAGTATATGCTAGTTGCAGATAAGTCGTAGATGGAGTGCATACTAGATAAAAGAGTAAGTAAGAAGACCAGGAAGAAATAATACTTTGAATACTTGGTCAAATGGAAGGGCCATCCAGTTGAAGATGCCATCTGGGAGAGCGAAGAAGAGATACAAAGGGATGGACAGACCATGCACGAGCTAATGGACAGGAGCCCATGAAAATTTTCAAGAGAGGGAGTATGATGCAGGAGCATCGCCAACATCAAGCAAGCCAGCGCGTAAGCAAAAGACAGCTGGACAAGCACCAGTGCAAATTTTGAAATTACCTTGAAATCGCTGCACCATATTAAATAAGATAATTAACAAGGAGCACCCTTGTATAGTGTAAACGGACCTTGAGAAATTCGCTCTCATCCTTTAGTAGGTAGAAGGCATTTATGGTAGTTAATGTAAAGTAGATAGAATTCAATCCTAGATTCGACAGTTTTAGAGAGCAAGAGGGAAACGAGATATAGGCACCCTCATTGTACATTATAACATCATTAGTTTATGAAGAAGAGCATAGAGGAGAAGCAGAGAGATGTGTAGCAGACTCCATGTACAAAAGTTCTAAATTAATACAAAGAAAGTTGTGATTCAGAATCATGGGGTTCATATATTCTCTGTGTATGTGTCTTTGAATGTTATGCTCATGAATGTTTACTTCCTGTTATACATTTGCTTTATACGCTATGTATATGATTTCATGTTTTGAGTTTGAAGTCTGAGAGGAAGTAGGAATGAGTTTCAATTGTTTCTCTGTCTGAGCAAGAGTTCCTGCAAGGAGTGCAATTGAAGTTGTCCACAAGGAGTTCTTTTTCAAAAGGGTTCAGATAGGGTAAATTTTTTTCTCATTCACCCAGAAGTGCAGTTGGGCACGGGAGCCGTGCAAAGAGTGCGCAGGCCGAGCAAAGTCTCAGGGTTGTGGACCTGAGTGATGCATTGAGAGACTGCTGCTGCAATTGTGTGCAGGGTTGAAGGAAGTTCATCACTTGGAAGTGTCTAAAGGTTGCCACAAGGAGTGCGCGCAATATTCTTCTCTAAGACTCGGAGTTATAAGGAAGCTTAGGAGGGATAAAGCCTTATAATCGTTGAAAGGGTTGCACAGAAGTTATACCTGGAAGAAATAAGAAGGCGTCGTAAGTTTGCATCGCAGGTGGACAAGTCGGCAGAGGAACACTTAGCTATTCACAGAAATCGCCAAGGAGGGATGGTCGGAATTCTCTGAGTAGGATTCGTGAAATCCCGTGAACCGTTAGATCTCACGGAGGAGCAAGGGATATACGACGAGTATTCCCGAGAGGTTATAAGCTCAGGAAGAGTAGGACTGAAGATTCAAGCCACGAGGGTCATCGGATTCGCAAGAGAATCCCTATATTGGGGTTTCGTGGATGGAAATCCCGTAAACATTTCAACAGGAATCGCGATATCTCGAAAGCCAAGAGGATTCGTGTGGGCTACGGAGGAGTCAGCAGGTGGACAGGTGGCGTACTGTTGGCACGGAGTCCAACTCCATTGATCATTTTGGAATTTCATGGAGGGTGAAGTTCTGAAACATTTGCATTAGGATTCGCGATATCATGAAGTTCAAAGTGCCGACAGAGCGAAAGGACCATTGAAAAGTCAACTGCGCGAGCATATTGGAAAATTGAGATTCGAGAATCGTAGGGACAAGTTCCTCGACATCACGATCACTGAAATCACGATAGGAAAAATATCTCTAAAAGCAAAGAGAAAGGTCAGCGTTGAGTGTTTTCGGGTTTCGGGGATTCGTGGAACCAACGCTCAACCAACGGATTCGCGAAGTTGCGAAATCCGATCTCCCAAAGTGTAAAGAGGGGATCCCGTGAGAGTTGTTGTGGGTGCAAGTTTCTCGATAGGGAAATAGAAGAGCTATTTAGAGTTCTTCAGGATAGTACAAAAGGGAAAGATCCTGTGTTGACGTGGACCTTTTGACCTACGGGTTGTAGAGGGAGCGTGCATCGACGTCACAATCTAAGTCGACCACCATTCCGTGAACCTGGTCCCGACTCCTCTTCACTATGCTCCAAGTGCACCTTGTATGAACTTCTTCTCTCAAACTTTTGATCTCTTCTATTGAAGGGAATGGGTTAAATGGAGGAAGAAGGGGCTGCTGAGGGTATGCTAAGGAAATATCTCACAAAAGGAAGCAATATCTTGGGCAAGGAGGGGAAGTGAAATAGGGAAGAGTTTTGTTGTTATTATGCGTAGGTATGAAATGAGACCCCAACAACTCATTTTGTATTCCAAAAGGATGGTTATTCAGTTGGATGAGAGGCTATAGTAGGTGGATTAGTTGGGAAACCTCCAATAACCCATGAATTTCAACGTATTCCTTGTAACTTTTTATTTTTTGCAACTTTTGCAAGCATGCGCGGGCTGTAATGGTGCAACATGCATATGTACTCTAGATGTAGTGGTGAAAAAAGAGTATGTACATGGGAAGTAATGGTGCAAAGCAAGTACATCTTCTAAAAATTGGTGTTTTAATAAGATCTTCTAAGAAGTTCTTTGGAAAAAAATGCAAGTAATAGAGCCAAGGCCATGTATGCATGTGTAGGAAAATTTAGGGCTATAACAAGGACTGGGAAGATCTGGATGCAAGAACTCTAAATACCATTCGTTTGTGTCTGGAAAATGATGTTATGTTTAATATGGTTGGCATGGTAATAGCAATAGGCTTATGGAGCAATATGGAAAGTCTTTATATGAAGAAATCCTTAACGAACAAAATACCTGAAGAGGAGGTTATACAGTTTGCGAATGAAAGAAGGTACAAAATTAATTGACTATTTAAATACTTTCAATACCCTTACATGTCAGTGGACTAGTATGGATGTAAAATTCGAAGACGAAGACAAGGAAGTTGCACAATTTTGTTCATTTCTTGAGTCTTGGGATCATTTAGTCACTTGTATTATCTTTATCTCAATAGTTGTCCTTGATTATGATATTGTTGTGGGAGCTTTTTTGACTAAGGAGATGAGGAGAAAATCTAGTTAAGAAACCTTAACATCAAAAGAAATAGTGGCTAGAGGTCGATCTATAGAAAGAAGAAAAAATATGAGAGGTACATCAAGATCTAAGTCAAAATGAAAGAAGAGTAAGATAAAATGTTAGTACTGTCGAAAATCAGGGCATCTCAAGAAGGATTGCCAGAAAAGAAAACAAGCATCCAAAGAGGACTCCACAAAGGAAGAAAATTCAACTGAAACAAGTTCAGGTATGATTGATGAGGTATTATCTATTTGTAATGTTTAAAAACATCATCATCATTGGTTATTAGACTCTGGTGCATCTAATCATATGTGTCTTCATATAAATTGGTTCTCAACTTACCAATCTATTGATGGCAGTGTTGTTTTCATGGGAAATGATATTTCTTGTAAAATTGTTGGAATTGGTAGCATTCAGTTTAAAATGTACAATGCTACTGTAAGAACGTTAACAAATGTGAGGCATGTACCCAAATTTATAAATAACTTAATATCTTTGGGAGTTCTAAATTCCATTGGTTATAAATGTACAGTTCAATGTGGAGTAATGAAGGTGTTCAAAGGCATGTTAGTAGTTATGAAGGCTAAACATATCAGGAATCTTTATCAGCTTGAAGGAATTATTGAAAAAAATCAAGCATCAATAGTATTTGAAGGTGCAAGTGACTACACTCATTTATGGAATCATTGATTGGGTCATATGAGAAATAAAGGGATTAAGGTAATGGTAGATCATAAGTTACTTCCAAGCTTAAAATATTTGAATTTGAATTTCTACAAGCATTGTATTTATGGAAAATAGTGTAGACAAAAGTTTAAAATGGGAAGACATATTAGTAAAGGTATCCTTGATTATATCCATTCAGACGTTTTGGGACCATGTCCTAAAGTTTATTTTGGAGGATCTTCATATTTTGTAACATTTCTAGATGATTACTCTAGAAAGGCGTGGATCTATATATCAAATATAAAAGTTGATGTATTTAATGCTTTTAAGCAATTTGGAGCTTTGATTGAAAAGAGTATTGACATGACAACAATTTTTTTGAGAACATATAATGGAAGTGAGTTCACATCTAAGAAATTTGAAAATTATTTCAAGGAAGCTACGATCAAAAGACATAAAAACACAATGTATACTCCTCAGCAAAATGGTGTTGTTGAATGCAAGAATAAGACTCTTCTAGAAAGAGAAAGGATCATGGTGAGTAATTCCAAATTGCAGCAGGAGTTATGGGAAGAAGAAGTTCTTACAACATGCTATATGGTAAATTGGTCACCATCAACTGTAATAAACTACAAGATTCCAAAAGAGGTATGGACATGTCACCCTTGTGATTATTGAAATCTTAAAATTTTTGGTTGTGAGATCTATGCTCTTATTCCTAAGGATCAACGTTCTAAGTTATATCCCAAATAAAAAAGGAGTGTCTTTATTAGGTATGGTGATGGAGTTAAGGGATATAGATTGTGGGATCATACTGCCCACAAAATCACCATTAATAGAGATGTCATATTTGATGAATTGTCACTCATAAAATCAGATGTAGATGTTGAAGTGAAAGAGGCAGAAGTACCACAAACTCAACAAATTCAGTTGGAGACTCGATCAAATACATGAGAGAAGGAGCATGGAGATGTTCATGAACAAGCTCCTGCAGAAGAAGATGATGATACATAAAATTTCTATAAAATTGAGGAAATACCGCAACAATCTCTACGGAGATCTACACGGGTCAAAAGATTTCCTAGGAGGTATGATGATTATGCTACATATGTTCCTTTGATTTGTAATGATGGAGAACCTAGTTGTTATCAGGAAGTAATAGAGGTATCTGATAGTGCTAAATGTAAAGTAGCAACAAAAGAAGAAATGGATTCCTTATAGAGGAATAAAACATGGGACTTGGTAGAACTTCCAAAGTAAAAGAAGCTTGTCAGTTGTAAGTGGGTTTACAAATTGAAGAAAGGTGTTTATGATAAAGTTGAAAAGTACAAAGCAAGACTAGTAGAAAAAGGGCATTCTAAAAAGGAAGGTATTGATTTTCATGAAATGTTTTCACCAGTTATTAATCTTGTTTCAATTTGTGTTGTGTTAGCACTAGTTTTTTTACTTGATCTTGAGTTAGAGAAGCTAGATATTAAAACAATGTTTTTACATGGTGATTTGGATGAGGAAATATATATGGAACAACCATAAGGGTTTGTTCAAGATTGAAATAAAAGGTTTGATTGAAAACTCAAGAATTCATGGTATGGCCTGAAGTAATATCCCAATAAATGGTACAAAAAGTTTGATTCTTTCATGGTGAGCCAGAAGTTTACAAGAAGTGAGTATGATTATTGTGTTTACTTTAAAAAGTTGGAAAATGGCATGATCTGGATTATTTTTGGCACGAAATGAGAGAAAAGATATAATAAAGAAATGCACAAAGATATCTCAGATATCCAATAATATAACATAAATGTATTAGAGATGAAACTATAAACACAGAGATATAGTAATACACAATTTTCTATTAATGAGAGAAAATGTACAAAGATTGTAAAAATACAAAGTGAAAGACTCACTAGAATGGTGGCAGCTTATCTCTGAGAAGAGATGTGTTCACTACTTGCATTCGCCAGAAGATGATTTTAAAATGAGGCTCCAAAGGAATTTTATCATAAAGAAAATAAAAAACCCTAACCTCGGAAGATGAAAATCCAACAATTTTGTGGACCCCATTTTCGGTAGTTTGGTGTATCAACTTCCCAAGGGCGTAACTTTGGCATACGATCCCCATTTGGGGCGCACAATAGCTCATTGGAAAGGTATCATCGAGGCGATTTATTTAGGGGGATCAATCAAATCCTTCATATATCATTGAGAATCTAGATCCCAAAAAACATTCATTTAAGCCCTCAAAATGGCCATGGAAGTTAAAAACTACTAAAAATAGTAAATTACCAAAATTGCCAGAAAACCATTTTGAGCCAGTTGGAAAAGGTGGGTGGCCACCGATATCCACCTAGATCATGGAATATTCATTATTTTGGTGTTATATGTTGACGATATGCTTGTAACAAGAAAAATCATGGTTCAAATCATCAGGTTAAAGGCTCAGTTGGCTAGAACATTTGATATGAAGGATACATGAGCAACAAAACAAATCTTGGGCATGGAGATACATAGAGATGGGAAAAATGGTAAGTTGTGGTTATCACAAAAAAAGTATGTGGAGAAAATAATTATGAGGTTCAGAATGAATAATGTGAAACCAATAAAAATACAATTAGCTTCCCATTTCAATATGTCTTCAAGTTTATTCCCTAGTAATGATGAAGAAAAGGAGTACGTGTCTCATGTATTGTATGCTAATGAAATAGGAAGTTTAATCCATGTGATGGTAAGTAATAGGATAAATATTTCACACGCAGTTGGTGTTGTGATTAGATACATGGAAAATCCAAGTAAAGAGCATTGGGTAGTAGTGAAATGGTTGCTTCAATATCTTAGGGGCACAAGTAATTATTATATCACCTATAAGGGTTGCAGTGATTTAGTTCGTGATTTTGTCGATTCATATTTTGTAGGTGGCTTGGAAAAAATGAGATCCACTTCGGGATATGTCTATACTCTTGTAGGTGGACCTGTTAGTTGAATTTCAAAGCTTCAAAATATGGTTTCTTTACTCCTTACCGAGGACAAATATATGGTTCCCTCACATGATTTCAAGGAGGAAATTTGGTTAAAAGGTTTGTTGGGTGAGTTTGGAAGGATGTAGGACAAGGTGAAACTATTATGTGATATTCAAAGTACTATTCATTTGGCTAAAAATCCATCTTATCATAGTAAGACAAATCATATTCCTATTAAATTCCATTTTGTAATACAAGCTATTGATGAAGGTGGATTAGATCTAAAAAAGGTCCATACATAAGAAAACTCTATAGACATGTTCACAAAACCAATATTGTTAAAGAATTTGCGGTGGTGTGTGGATTCTCTTGGCTTGCAGGAAAGGTGATGAATAAATTTGGGCATGATATATTAGGTGTTAAGAACCAAACAACAATATAGCATGGAAAACCTCAGGAAAAGTACTCAACGCCTTGAAACAAAGATAATTTCAGATAATAAGCCTCTTTGAGGGGGCAACCTCCTTTTACCCCACTTAAATGTTCAAGTACAAGATGATTC
>JZKD02S0883297.1:0-14109 GCA_000966675.3 Picea glauca | reverse complement strand
TTGGGTTTTTATAGTTGATAGAAGAAAATCCAAACATTCATCCTTTCCTGCAGATCTGTTTGTTTCTTGCCAACAGGTATTTATTTATTGGTTGAGGTGGTTGGGGGTTAAGTGGCAACTGACAACACAAATGTTGTATCCACGGAATCATCACCCTTAAAGCTACATAAGACACCTGGCAATGACAAAATCGGCAAAGGAGAATCAGATCCCTTATTAAAGGCTAAAGTTCAGTGAAATAAAAGATGAAACGACTGAGCATTTACAGAAGCACGAGATATCTGGCAGAAAACAAAATATTAGGCTTGGTACACAGTTGTCAATCCATCACACTTGTCATCAATTTTATAATGCAGTCACAGGTGGCAGAGCAATCCCAGGCTCTAGAGGAAAACTCGACAATTGGCAAATGACAGTTTCAAGCATTCCCGGTCTAAAAAGATTCGACTCCAACCAGTCTCCAACAACCTCCAGCATTCAACGACTACTGCATTCAATGGTTTTTGATGTTTTTATAGTCTATTCGCCAGCGAATCTTAAACATCCTCCAATATGCTAGATGTCGAGGCAGCAGTTACCAATTGTAAATTCCCCTTCAATTTACCATTTGATTTGTTTGAGGAGACAATTGACATGTGTCTATCTGTGTAACTGTTTTCTATTTTCAGAAAATAAAGTTATGAGCTCGAGTCTTGAAAGGCTGAGGCAATTTTTTGTATTTATACCCATGTAAAAGACAAAACAGGGGTTCGACTGGGCTGAGTAGGAGAGGGTTCGACCTGTGGAGTGTTTTTTCCATTTGGATGGACCTGTGAGAGGTGTTTTATTGTGTTGGACTGTGGGATGTGCTTGGCCAGAAAACTTTTCTCTGTAATCATTAAAAGACTGATCAATAAAGGACATGCTTTTTACAGGATTCCTGTGTGGAGATGTTGGTGGTGTTTCTTGTCTCTGTCAAGTATTTTCCTGTTATCTTTCACTTGTTTCAATTCTTATTATCAGAAGAAGAGTAATAGAGAAGAATTTATTGTGAAATACTCTACATCTGATCTTGTGATAATATTTATGTTTCTCCTCTAAAAAGCTAGTTTATGAATTCTTAACTGCTCATTTGCTCGCTTTTTCATCCCCTAGTTCTTCCTCAAATCGACACCATTTAAACTTAATTCGATCCAACATTTCCACTACATTTCCCTGTGTAAAAGCTTTGTCTAGATCTAAGAATGAATCACATATTTAAGCGCAGACCCCATTTTCCCAATGGCCCTCCTTGTTGTCCCAAAACAAACATTTAAAAAACCAAAACCCCAACCCCATACTTTCATCACTTTCATAGCTAGCCTAAAATCCATCCCATACAAACCAAGTTAAATCGAAAAGAGAGATCCCTCTCTGAGTCTTGGAGGGCTAGATCCAAGACTCCAAGCGGTTTGAGGTTACCTTTGTGATTGCCTCCACAGCCTTAGGCAAATTACAGAGCACTAACAACTTCCTCGAGATTTTTGAGCTTGATTAAGTGGTCAAAGTTTAGATGTCCAAGTCTCCTATTCCATAACCATCTTTCATCATGTTTGCTTAAATGACACTCTTATCTATCTTATTTCAGCACATATACATTATTATCTATCCTTATGCCTTTAGCCACCACTTGTCCTGAGTTTACAGACTTTATCTTACAATCTTTNGATTTGGGTTTCCACGTAAAAAACTGGTGTACTGTGTATGTGTGTGATTGTTTATTTCTTACTGCTCATTATTGGATAATAATTCTACATTGATATAACATTTGAAGAAAAAGGACTATAATTACGCTATTACTTATTCACCCCCCCTCTCAATAATCCAACAATAACTAGAGACTTACTTAATCAGATAAAAGGCACTCCTTATACTCTTTAGGTAATAAGAACTCTATACTATATTGGGATTAAGATTGTACGGAATAAAGAGAATATTAGGTATGAATTATGGTTTGTTAGTATATGCTTTACCATTGCTTTATGAAAGATAGGGGATTTGTTATTCCTTATCCATAGTTGGTGAAAAATTTAGGATATATATATCTAGAAGCTTAGTTATCAATTCAAAGTTATAAAAAGTTTAATTTGAAAATGAAGGAAGGAACATTCTCCGATAAAGGTGTTGATATTCCATGTTGCGGATTATTTACATTAAAGGGGGGTATTCAAGGAAAAGAGATTAATGTTGTTATTAGCGTAGACCATAAGGAAAATTTATTAATATTGATTTAGCAAATCAATTATTAATTCCAGAGTCAAATATAATTGAAAAGGAAGATATTTTTCGCAAAAAATCAATATGAAATTAAGGATTTACAAATGACAATTGATGATTATGAAGATATATCTCAATTCAAAGTTGCAACTATGTATAAAAAAGAGTTTGGCATAATTCTTGGGTTACCTTGGTTTGGAAAACTTGGTACCTTCATTTTAAACACAGAGAAAAAAAAATTGACCTTTTCCTATAAAAAGAAAATGATAACATTCTAGGACATTACAATGAGGTCAAAATCGATAATACCTTCATCAAAAGACTTTAAAGATATCTCGATAGTGATCCTTCAATAAAATCAAAAGTGAATAACCAGGATGCAAAAAGAATTTGACGAAGTCATCAAGGATAAAAATGATGAAATTTCTCGTTTGAAAGAATACAATTAAAAACTACTTACACAAATCAAGAAGTCAAAGGATTGAAAATGATGTGTTCAAAAGTTGGAACAAGAGAATCAAGATCTCGAGAAGAATCTATCAGAAAAAAAAATGAAGAAAATTCTCGATTGAAAAACCTCAATCACGAGCTACTAGAACAAATAAGAAAAATGAAAGAAGAAAAACTTGAAAATCCAGACATTAAAGCTCAAGAAGATGTCAATCAAGTTGAAGAAAAAACATATAGGGATGTTGGAATACAAACGATGGGAACTCCAGTTGTACGTACTAATAGTAGTTTATCAATTAACCAAGAAACATCAATGCGAGAATAAGGGAAAATCAGGTTATAAGAGCTCCTTATTGACATCCAAATGATAAGAGCATATATCTAAAACTGTCAGAATATCAATGTCATTTTGGACAAGAACGATTAACTTATCGTTTGAAAAATATTGATACCAACGCAATTAAGTCTCACGATATCAGTTCATCGTGGAAGTGCAACGTTCCGCAAAAGATTGAATTAGGATGGTCAAATCATTTTCGATTCGATAATTTTGCTTAACAATCAAAGGTTCATATTGTCTCGTATTTTCAATTACGACAGCTCCCATAACAGTGAATGATAAGAAGACATTACAAGCCAAAGAAAAATTCATCAAGCCTTTTCATCAATATATGCTTTGAGGATAAAGCATCTTTAAGGGGAAGGCAATGTTATGAACACAATATAAATAATAATAAATAATTAATGATTAATAATGAAGAGACACCTTCCCGATGAAAGGTTACGTCTCTTCATGAAAAGGCACCCCTGCGTGGGTATATAAGGCCTTCATTCTCATTCTTATTCTCATTGTACTCATCATCTTATTCATATGCGTATACATTTATTTAAAATATATTTACTATCCTTGATGGATTATTGTGTATTGTCCTATTTATATTGGATATTTACATAGTGAACCGGGTTGGCTCACCATAGGTTCCTTCTTCTGAATTTGGCATGAGTGTTCTTCTTAAATTGTTGTGGAATTGTATACCTACAAACACTGAAAATAAGGGTCGGATTTTTTTGTTTTTTTTTTTTTCTTTCTTCGAGGCACTACTTCCATCACTAGTTTTAAATAGTGTTATGCCCCATGGTGCCTGTAGAGAATTTTTCCATGGGAAAAAAATTTATTCCAAATATTTTCTTGCCTCGTAGAAGGTTTTAAATCATATATTTTTCCTTAATGCCTCAATGAGGTTTTTGCCATGGGATTTTTCTTCTTTTTTGTTTTTGTGTGTTTTTTGCTTTTTTTTCTTTGTTGTTTTTCACTAAACTTAGGAGATAATAATGGGTTGGGGTCATTGTTGTTGTCAACCACATTTATTTGTTCACTCTAGAGTAGACTGGTGAATTCCTCTCTTGTGATTGGTTTCTTATAGAATTTAATTATATAGCCATTGACCAAGAGGGATATAATTTCTTAATATATGGTTCTAATCTTGACCAAGTCATTATCATAGCATGTGTATATTTGGTATGGCACCAACCATCTATTCTTTATATTGCCTTTGAAATCTTTGAATCTTGAGTCATAGAGAAGGGCCCAATATCCTTCTTTGAGAACCCTAGACTTAATAATCTTATCATGCAATATTTTCCTCTATTGTTACACTACCTCAGTGGGAAACAAGGACAACTTCCTATACTCATATAAGGCATTTAATTGTTGTAATATTTCTTGCTAGGTTTTTTATAGGTTCATAATTATGATGGAGATTGTTCTAAGTGTTGTAATCTCAAATATTATAACATTTCCTTTTTCCATATACCAACTCATAGGGTGATCACATATCTGTAGATCGGAGAGCTCGTGCCATTCGTAGAGGTAAATCAAAAGACCGGAAAATCAGAACCAAATTGCGTAGTAATAGACATCTCTGCACCATTGAACTGGGTAAAAGGTAAAATCAAGTAACAATACTATTATCATTGAGAATATCCCGAATTCAAAAGAGGGAGCGTTTCACCATGAATTCACGTCAATTTATTTTTTTAACTTCTATTTCAGATTCACTTCTCTTGCATTTATTTACTTTACTTTTACTTTGCAGTTAGGTTGAATTATTTTATTACTTTTAGTTTAGTTTTATTCATTTTTGAGTTTTATTTTAGTTTTAAACTTTACTTTAGATGTAATTTAGTTTATTTAGAATAGCTAGATTATGTAAAGATAATTAGTTTTAAGTTTAGTTGTTTCTTAGAATTAGTTTGGATTAGTTTTACTTTTAGTTTAGTTTTTTATTTTACTTAGTTTACTTTTAGTTTTATTTTGTTATTTAGATTTAGTTTTGTTTTAAGTTTTATTTTTGTAAGTTTGTTTTGTTTTAGTTTTAGTTTTATCATAATGGGATTTTACCAAGATTTAATTTGGTTTTCATAATTGATTTGTTGTGATTGAAGGTTGTGAATGAGAGATTTTGTGAGCATAAAATCATAAAGATAAACAAACTCAAAGGATATAAAAGGAGAATGAGCTTCAAAGAGATGAGGAGGTTGGAGGATGAAAAAATGGATGGTGAAAGGCTAGTCTTAGGTAAGGAGAGACTTGTGCTATCACAGTCTCTTTCTTGAAATCTTTTGTATTTTGCGTTAGAAATCAATGGTAGAAATTGTGCACTATTGTCAACTTTTGTAAATTGATAGAAGACTCTCAAGTCTTTTGATTGTATTTAGGATTTGATATTTATTTTTTTGTGACGGGCAGAATCAGCAACTCGCAGTTCCCGTACTCGCGGTTCTCGTATTCGCATGACACGGGGTCGATTCTCGTCTGCTACCTCTATAACCTCATTTATAAGCTATCTTTCATGATTAGTTTGAATTTGTCAATTTTCCTTTTGGATATGAGTATGTGTATCTATGATTTCTTATTAACCATTTAATAGATTCATTACTGGTATGCATTTGTTTTAATCATTGTCTTTCTATGTGAACTTTTTCCTTAGACAACTTTCTTATCTCATGTTCAATATCTTTTAATCCTCCATATTGAGTGTGAGTATACATATCTAATCTTTCCTTAGTAACTATTTACTAAGTTAAGATTGACGTTTATTTGTTTTAATCGTTATTAGGTTATATGAACTACTTCTATAGCTTATTGGATTACTTTTATCTCATGCTCAAGTTTTTGTTGTTCTTCTTGCTCCTAATTGGGACATTACAAACTACTTATATATCTTAGTTATCCTTTTGTTGTTATATTAGATTGCATATTGCATTTAGTTTAATTCATTATATTTTTTAAAGTCTCCTTTTGTAGGAGTAACTTTCCCTGTGGCCTCGTTTAGCCTACATTTCAACTAATCTCAAAGATTGCCTCTTGCAAACATGTTGCAAGAAAGCAACTCTTTTCATTCTACCTGTTGATAACAGTCAGCATTATCATACATCTGCAGGTAGAGAGAAGTTTAGAGATAATTTAGGTTTTAAGATTAGTTAGATTAGGATTAACATTTAGGTTAGATTAGTTTTAGGAAAAGGGTAATTGGACCCATTTAACTAGTCAGAATCACCGCACCAAACGGATAAGGGTCTAATTGGGGCCCTGACTGGGTGATCTCCTTAATGTTGAACATGGTCAATTTTGGCCATTAATAGGGCCCTGATATGTTACGATTTCTCTTCAGACCACAAACCTAGAAAAGATATTTGCATGTAGGATCAAAGCTACTTTTTCTTGACTTGCATCCTTCATGGCCTTTACCTCTGCCCACTTGGTCAAATAGTCAATGCAAACTAGGATGTGATGCTTTTGGTTTGAAGAAGGGTCAATGGACCCTACAAATTCGAAGCCTCATTTGTCAAATGGTTCAAATGAGACTTGGGGTTGTAAAGTAGCAGTTTATCTATTATTTTTCTAAATACACAAGAAAGCTTGCAAACATTATTAGAAATGGACTTAACAGACTCATGTAAAATATATTATTTTATTACAATGAAGTCACTAAATACATTGACATTGAATTCTTTTATAGAGTTCATAGGTGGTTGGATAACCAAACTATCTAATTTAACTACCTTTTATAATAACCATATTAATGACAGTTAATCCTCATACTAGAAACTTATACAACATGAATTTATTACATTATTGAAGCCTTATACTCTAATATCCCCTCTTAAGGCTATAATACTAACTATTGAAAATTTAATTAAAAACTAAACATTGAAAGTAAACTTCTTAAGTACCTTCACTTTGAAAACGGTTCTTCCACTAGGTAGAGTTCCATCGAGTTGACTCATAACCTTTGTAAAGGTGTAGCTCCTAAGTTGAATTCCTAAGTTATTAGACTTCACCTCCCTAAACTATCGAACTATGAATCTCCCAAATTAAATTACTGGATATTAATCCACATGCATCGCTCATAAACTCATTATTGGATAATAATCCATGAGCATGTCTCAAAATTGTAATGAGGGATAATTCTCAAGATCCACAAACTTCCAAACTATCTAGGAAACCATCCACGTTGAGTTGTATCAATACTAGATCCCTTATATGTGTTTAAAGTTTGGGCCCCTCAAAACATGAAAAAATTATCTATTTCATTATCATCGTTTTCAATCATCTATAGGGGATTAAGGATTCTCTACTACAAATCCAAAGTTGTTGCTAAATTGTTGAAAGAAACTAATCAAAATGCTAAAATCAATGTAACTTATGAAAATAAAATATATCTCTTCAGTTGATTTTTGGAATGAAGAAAAAAAAATGAAACCTATATATCTACCCCTCTTCTTATAGGAATTAAATAAAATTATAAATATATGCTTGTGAGCTTCAACTCTCGATCTAAAAATACAAGTTCTATGAACGACACCTTAGTTGTTCTCATAAAATCACACAAAAATCATCGAAATTACATGTCTTCTTATAGATATATTTGTATATGCTTCATGGGGTGTATTTTTCTGTGAAACTTTTTCAAAGTGTTGGAATGAAATTATTTGCTACTAAATGGATTTTATATTTGTGTATAAACACTTCTAAAACTAAAAATGTATCTATTTTTTGCTAGGACTGATTACCTGCTACCAGATTTCTTTTTCTCATTCACTGTTGCAGAAGTGTGAATTGAGAAATTTCATTTTGCTTGACAATTATTTTGATGTTTGTTTACATATAAATAAGAGAATNGATTTGGGTTTCCACGTAAAAAACTGGTGTACTGTGTATGTGTGTGATTGTTTATTTCTTACTGCTCATTATTGGATAATAATTCTACATTGATATAACATTTGAAGAAAAAGGACTATAATTACGCTATTACTTATTCACCCCCCCTCTCAATAATCCAACAATAACTAGAGACTTACTTAATCAGATAAAAGGCACTCCTTATACTCTTTAGGTAATAAGAACTCTATACTATATTGGGATTAAGATTGTACGGAATAAAGAGAATATTAGGTATGAATTATGGTTTGTTAGTATATGCTTTACCATTGCTTTATGAAAGATAGGGGATTTGTTATTCCTTATCCATAGTTGGTGAAAAATTTAGGATATATATATCTAGAAGCTTAGTTATCAATTCAAAGTTATAAAAAGTTTAATTTGAAAATGAAGGAAGGAACATTCTCCGATAAAGGTGTTGATATTCCATGTTGCGGATTATTTACATTAAAGGGGGGTATTCAAGGAAAAGAGATTAATGTTGTTATTAGCGTAGACCATAAGGAAAATTTATTAATATTGATTTAGCAAATCAATTATTAATTCCAGAGTCAAATATAATTGAAAAGGAAGATATTTTTCGCAAAAAATCAATATGAAATTAAGGATTTACAAATGACAATTGATGATTATGAAGATATATCTCAATTCAAAGTTGCAACTATGTATAAAAAAGAGTTTGGCATAATTCTTGGGTTACCTTGGTTTGGAAAACTTGGTACCTTCATTTTAAACACAGAGAAAAAAAAATTGACCTTTTCCTATAAAAAGAAAATGATAACATTCTAGGACATTACAATGAGGTCAAAATCGATAATACCTTCATCAAAAGACTTTAAAGATATCTCGATAGTGATCCTTCAATAAAATCAAAAGTGAATAACCAGGATGCAAAAAGAATTTGACGAAGTCATCAAGGATAAAAATGATGAAATTTCTCGTTTGAAAGAATACAATTAAAAACTACTTACACAAATCAAGAAGTCAAAGGATTGAAAATGATGTGTTCAAAAGTTGGAACAAGAGAATCAAGATCTCGAGAAGAATCTATCAGAAAAAAAAATGAAGAAAATTCTCGATTGAAAAACCTCAATCACGAGCTACTAGAACAAATAAGAAAAATGAAAGAAGAAAAACTTGAAAATCCAGACATTAAAGCTCAAGAAGATGTCAATCAAGTTGAAGAAAAAACATATAGGGATGTTGGAATACAAACGATGGGAACTCCAGTTGTACGTACTAATAGTAGTTTATCAATTAACCAAGAAACATCAATGCGAGAATAAGGGAAAATCAGGTTATAAGAGCTCCTTATTGACATCCAAATGATAAGAGCATATATCTAAAACTGTCAGAATATCAATGTCATTTTGGACAAGAACGATTAACTTATCGTTTGAAAAATATTGATACCAACGCAATTAAGTCTCACGATATCAGTTCATCGTGGAAGTGCAACGTTCCGCAAAAGATTGAATTAGGATGGTCAAATCATTTTCGATTCGATAATTTTGCTTAACAATCAAAGGTTCATATTGTCTCGTATTTTCAATTACGACAGCTCCCATAACAGTGAATGATAAGAAGACATTACAAGCCAAAGAAAAATTCATCAAGCCTTTTCATCAATATATGCTTTGAGGATAAAGCATCTTTAAGGGGAAGGCAATGTTATGAACACAATATAAATAATAATAAATAATTAATGATTAATAATGAAGAGACACCTTCCCGATGAAAGGTTACGTCTCTTCATGAAAAGGCACCCCTGCGTGGGTATATAAGGCCTTCATTCTCATTCTTATTCTCATTGTACTCATCATCTTATTCATATGCGTATACATTTATTTAAAATATATTTACTATCCTTGATGGATTATTGTGTATTGTCCTATTTATATTGGATATTTACATAGTGAACCGGGTTGGCTCACCATAGGTTCCTTCTTCTGAATTTGGCATGAGTGTTCTTCTTAAATTGTTGTGGAATTGTATACCTACAAACACTGAAAATAAGGGTCGGATTTTTTTGTTTTTTTTTTTTTCTTTCTTCGAGGCACTACTTCCATCACTAGTTTTAAATAGTGTTATGCCCCATGGTGCCTGTAGAGAATTTTTCCATGGGAAAAAAATTTATTCCAAATATTTTCTTGCCTCGTAGAAGGTTTTAAATCATATATTTTTCCTTAATGCCTCAATGAGGTTTTTGCCATGGGATTTTTCTTCTTTTTTGTTTTTGTGTGTTTTTTGCTTTTTTTTCTTTGTTGTTTTTCACTAAACTTAGGAGATAATAATGGGTTGGGGTCATTGTTGTTGTCAACCACATTTATTTGTTCACTCTAGAGTAGACTGGTGAATTCCTCTCTTGTGATTGGTTTCTTATAGAATTTAATTATATAGCCATTGACCAAGAAGGATATAATTTCTTAATATATGGTTCTAATCTTGACTAAACCATTATCATAGCATGTGTATATTTGGTATGGCACCAACCATCTATTCTTTATATTGCCTTTGAAATCTTTGAATCTTGAGTCATAGAGAAGGGCCCAATATCCTTGAATCTTTGAATCTTGAGTAATCTCAAATATCATAGGGAACATTTCCTTTTTCCATATACCAACTCATAGGGTGATCACATATCTGTAGATCGGAGAGCTCGTGCCATTCGTAGAGATAAATCAAAAGACCGGAAAATCAGAACCAAATTGCGTAGTAATAGACATCTCTGCAGCATTGAACATTGGGTATTGAACATTGGGTAAAAGGTAAAATCAAGTAACAATACTATTATCATTGAGAAGATCCCGAATTCAAAAGAGGGAGCGTTTCACCATGAATTCACGTCAATTTATTTTTTTAACTTCTATTTCAGATTCACTTCTCTTGCATTTATTTACTTTACTTTTACTTTGCAGTTAGGTTGAATTATTTTATTACTTTTAGTTTAGTTTTATTCATTTTTGAGTTTTATTTTAGTTTTAAACTTTACTTTAGATGTAATTTAGTTTATTTAGAATAGCTAGATTATGTAAAGATAATTAGTTTTAAGTTTAGTTGTTTCTTAGAATTAGTTTGGATTAGTTTTACTTTTAGTTTAGTTTTTTATTTTACTTAGTTTACTTTTAGTTTTATTTTGTTATTTAGATTTAGTTTTGTTTTAAGTTTTATTTTTGTAAGTTTGTTTTGTTTTAGTTTTAGTTTTATCATAATGGGATTTTACCAAGATTTAATTTGGTTTTCATAATTGATTTGTTGTGATTGAAGGTTGTGAATGAGAGATTTTGTGAGCATAAAATCATAAAGATAAACAAACTCAAAGGATATAAAAGGAGAATGAGCTTCAAAGAGATGAGGAGGTTGGAGGATGAAAAAATGGATGGTGAAAGGCTAGTCTTAGGTAAGGAGAGACTTGTGCTATCACAGTCTCTTTCTTGAAATCTTTTGTATTTTGCGTTAGAAATCAATGGTAGAAATTGTGCACTATTGTCAACTTTTGTAAATTGATAGAAGACTCTCAAGTCTTTTGATTGTATTTAGGATTTGATATTTATTTTTTTGTGACGGGCAGAATCAGCAACTCGCAGTTCCCGTACTCGCGGTTCTCGTATTCGCATGACACGGGGTCGATTCTCGTCTGCTACCTCTATAACCTCATTTATAAGCTATCTTTCATGATTAGTTTGAATTTGTCAATTTTCCTTTTGGATATGAGTATGTGTATCTATGATTTCTTATTAACCATTTAATAGATTCATTACTGGTATGCATTTGTTTTAATCATTGTCTTTCTATGTGAACTTTTTCCTTAGACAACTTTCTTATCTCATGTTCAATATCTTTTAATCCTCCATATTGAGTGTGAGTATACATATCTAATCTTTCCTTAGTAACTATTTACTAAGTTAAGATTGACGTTTATTTGTTTTAATCGTTATTAGGTTATATGAACTACTTCTATAGCTTATTGGATTACTTTTATCTCATGCTCAAGTTTTTGTTGTTCTTCTTGCTCCTAATTGGGACATTACAAACTACTTATATATCTTAGTTATCCTTTTGTTGTTATATTAGATTGCATATTGCATTTAGTTTAATTCATTATATTTTTTAAAGTCTCCTTTTGTAGGAGTAACTTTCCCTGTGGCCTCGTTTAGCCTACATTTCAACTAATCTCAAAGATTGCCTCTTGCAAACATGTTGCAAGAAAGCAACTCTTTTCATTCTACCTGTTGATAACAGTCAGCATTATCATACATCTGCAGGTAGAGAGAAGTTTAGAGATAATTTAGGTTTTAAGATTAGTTAGATTAGGATTAACATTTAGGTTAGATTAGTTTTAGGAAAAGGGTAATTGGACCCATTTAACTAGTCAGAATCACCGCACCAAACGGATAAGGGTCTAATTGGGGCCCTGACTGGGTGATCTCCTTAATGTTGAACATGGTCAATTTTGGCCATTAATAGGGCCCTGATATGTTACGATTTCTCTTCAGACCACAAACCTAGAAAAGATATTTGCATGTAGGATCAAAGCTACTTTTTCTTGACTTGCATCCTTCATGGCCT
Source organism: Picea glauca (assembly GCA_000966675.3). Lineage (NCBI taxonomy): Eukaryota > Viridiplantae > Streptophyta > Pinopsida > Pinales > Pinaceae > Picea > Picea glauca. The sequence continues at coordinate 1,631 of JZKD02S0883297.1, read as the reverse complement.
TTACCTCTGCCCACTTGGTCAAATAGTCAATGCAAACTAGGATGTGATGCTTTTGGTTTGAAGAAGGGTCAATGGACCCTACAAATTCGAAGCCTCATTTGTCAAATGGTTCAAATGAGACTTGGGGTTGTAAAGTAGCAGTTTATCTATTATTTTTCTAAATACACAAGAAAGCTTGCAAACATTATTAGAAATGGACTTAACAGACTCATGTAAAATATATTATTTTATTACAATGAAGTCACTAAATACATTGACATTGAATTCTTTTATAGAGTTCATAGGTGGTTGGATAACCAAACTATCTAATTTAACTACCTTTTATAATAACCATATTAATGACAGTTAATCCTCATACTAGAAACTTATACAACATGAATTTATTACATTATTGAAGCCTTATACTCTAATATCCCCTCTTAAGGCTATAATACTAACTATTGAAAATTTAATTAAAAACTAAACATTGAAAGTAAACTTCTTAAGTACCTTCACTTTGAAAACGGTTCTTCCACTAGGTAGAGTTCCATCGAGTTGACTCATAACCTTTGTAAAGGTGTAGCTCCTAAGTTGAATTCCTAAGTTATTAGACTTCACCTCCCTAAACTATCGAACTATGAATCTCCCAAATTAAATTACTGGATATTAATCCACATGCATCGCTCATAAACTCATTATTGGATAATAATCCATGAGCATGTCTCAAAATTGTAATGAGGGATAATTCTCAAGATCCACAAACTTCCAAACTATCTAGGAAACCATCCACGTTGAGTTGTATCAATACTAGATCCCTTATATGTGTTTAAAGTTTGGGCCCCTCAAAACATGAAAAAATTATCTATTTCATTATCATCGTTTTCAATCATCTATAGGGGATTAAGGATTCTCTACTACAAATCCAAAGTTGTTGCTAAATTGTTGAAAGAAACTAATCAAAATGCTAAAATCAATGTAACTTATGAAAATAAAATATATCTCTTCAGTTGATTTTTGGAATGAAGAAAAAAAAATGAAACCTATATATCTACCCCTCTTCTTATAGGAATTAAATAAAATTATAAATATATGCTTGTGAGCTTCAACTCTCGATCTAAAAATACAAGTTCTATGAACGACACCTTAGTTGTTCTCATAAAATCACACAAAAATCATCGAAATTACATGTCTTCTTATAGATATATTTGTATATGCTTCATGGGGTGTATTTTTCTGTGAAACTTTTTCAAAGTGTTGGAATGAAATTATTTGCTACTAAATGGATTTTATATTTGTGTATAAACACTTCTAAAACTAAAAATGTATCTATTTTTTGCTAGGACTGATTACCTGCTACCAGATTTCTTTTTCTCATTCACTGTTGCAGAAGTGTGAATTGAGAAATTTCATTTTGCTTGACAATTATTTTGATGTTTGTTTACATATAAATAAGAGAATTCTCATGTGTTCCTATATAAATCTTCTAGTCCAAGCATCCATGGAGGGGATACAAGTTATCTCAGCAAGACCATGTAGGCATTTTGTTGTGCACCTTTCACTATGTGTCTACATATAGATCCTTCAATAACTATATAATGGATTGGTGATGGCTCTTCCTTAGGTCAAGAATCGTAGCACCATCCAGCAGCTAG
>JZKD02S0883264.1:0-14109 GCA_000966675.3 Picea glauca | reverse complement strand
AAAATCTCTTAACTATCCATGAGACTCTCAACTTCTCCTTGAGAGTAGGAAACTAGATGTGAGGTGGATTCTCACACTAAATTAATTTTATTTTTTCAATAAAAATGAATAATACTTGTGCACATAGTATTTTGACCTTCATATGATAAATCTATCCCCCGGAATGTCTAAGGATCATGACAAACACTACCTCACTTAAGTGTGACAAATCCACACTTAGTAGTGTGGGAATTTGGTGTGTAAAAAAGGGGGCTAATCAAAATGGTCATATAGTTAGAGGGATTGTTTTTATACCCACTTGTATAAATAGGCACAATGAGGCTCTGAGTCCAGGGTTTAGGGAAGCCTTTATTGAATATTAAATTGAAGATCTTGTGGATGTGAGGGATAAGGATAGGCCCTCCAATATTTAATATTTCTACTTGGTATCCTTCAATTTCCTTAGCTTTCCCTTTCGTGAGCTTCTTAACCCCAAATTCTATGCCATCTATTGAAAAAATTTCTTCCTCTATAGAAACAGTTTGTATTTTGTCCATGACATTAGGGGATTCATAAATAATTTTAAGGTAGGAATTCTAGTCCCTCAAGGGAATCATATTGTTTTATTTAGTTTTATGAGTCGAAGTTTTCCTCCATAATTTATTAGGATCTAGATTAAATCGGTGAAAAAGGTTCACTTGTTTTTTTATTTACATAGTACCTTTCTATTTATAGGTAATCCTTACATCATATAAGTCCCAATATACCATGATCCTTATGCCTATTAGGGAAACCACAAGGAATGATGTCTCCTACTAGCATAATGGTTGATTGGTTGTACAAAGAGTATTTTTTTATGCTTGAATTTACCCTCCTCCTTAGTGGGCCATGTTGTGTGGGTGCCTATGTGTGAAACAATATTTAGATATTCCTATTTTTTGGTGTCTTGGAATAGCTTCTATGACTATAAAATTTTCTCTCCTCCTTATGTGTTTTCCCATATTATTTACAAGGTCTAGTTTGCGACAACATACAAATCCCAGCATACCATGATTCTTATGAATGGGGAGACTCACAAGTGAGTAGTGTCTCCTACTAACATAATGATTTATTGGTTATATAGTTATTATGATTGTTTTCTTTTCCTTCCCATACACCTTTGTGGGGCATGTTGTCTGGGTGATTGCATTTGAAATAACAATGGTATATGCCTATATTTTGAAATATTGGAATAATTTCTACAATTATAAAATATCCTCTCCTCATACAAGTTAATTTTTTCATTAAATATTGAGTGAAAATATATATAACTTATTTGAATGGTTCAAATAGGTAGTAAAAAGGTCAAATTAATGAGACACTTCAAAATGCCAACATGTTTTGGCCTAACAATGGGGAGTGAGGAATTTCACATTATTCACCAAGGTTTTATTCCTATGGGCTTTAGTTGGACCTAATAAAACTCACGTGGTTACGTAGAGATCAAGGTTGAGGTTGAACTTAAGACACATAGAGATGAATAACACATGCACAAGTTATGGAAAAAATTCCATCCCTTTGTTCTCCTTAACACTTGGGAGAAAGAATTTTCACACCTTCATCCAAGGTTCCATTCACATAATCATTACCCAACACTTTACAGTAACCTCGAGGGAACCTAGAAGTATAAGAGGTAAAAATTATGGTACTTGGAGATGAGTACCATGTGACGATATCATGGACCTAATCCCACCCCAAGTTCTCTTTAAATATTTCCAAAATTATATAGAAGTTTCCTAGGAGAAGGAGAAACATTGATAAAACCTTGGGTGTCTCAAGGAGAGGATGGTGGAGTTTTAATAAAAGGAACTACAAAAAATCCTCAAGAATGATTTTAAAATTGGATATTTGACTCATGTTTGTCATTAGATTTGTAATTGAAAGAAAGCAAGCAAATCTATTAGAGAGAAGTTTGTAACTTGGGATTAATAAGGACCTTCTTGGTTTTATCGAACATATCCACAATATATTATTAAGGCATTGCACTAAAAGACTTCATTAATTCCCATTGCCTAGTTAAAGATGGTCTAGATAGTTTTATTGGCACTATTGATGAGCCCCAAAAATGTCTTATTTTGATCATCTTCTTTTGACCTTTTCATGAATGTATAAACCCCAACCATATAATTTTGTAACCTATATATTTCCAATATCACCTTATTATATCCATTTGGGTTTTATCTAGTAGTTCCTTTAAAACTAATGTGTTTGGCAATTTTTATGGAGATTTTGAATGAAATGTCTAAGATCTAAATGATTATTATATGTTGGAGGTACTAATGATCTATGCCATAGAAATGTTTTTGGTTTTGATGTTTTTTTTATGTAGAATTCATACTTGCTATAGAATTCCCTACATAATTAACATGATTGAAGGTAATAACATCATTCTCACAAGCATTTTGGATTCAAAATTCTCCCCAAACTCTTAGCTACAAAATTCTTCTGAATCTTTTGTTTAGGGGATTCCTCCAAAATAATTTTGGATGGGATATAATTTTTTCTCTTTCCTATAGCTTCTCCGAGTTCCTCGAAGAGATGCACCATTTCCTTCTACTCTTTGAGAGATTTCAAACGACTAGAATCTCATCCAAAACTAAGTTTTGGTTCGAGCGTTAAGGCCTTTTGAAGTTTTTTGGGGTTTCATTGGCCAATGGCCACCCCTTCGCGATCAAGCTTTACTTTCCTTGTACCATCCAACATGGCAGTGTCACAACCTTGATCGTCATCCTTTGGAAATGACATGGCTATGGAAGAAGGGTTTACAGGGGAAAATCTTTTCCAAGTCATCGCAGGATTATTCGCTCCAAGAACCTCGGTGCTTCTTGATTTTCCCTTTTTACCTTACCATGCAACTGATGCTAGAACCTAGTCCTCTGGACTTCAACCTTTCTACTCTCTTTTGTACAACGTTGAAGCTTCTTGGAGAATTGAAGTCCCAAAGCCTCTCTCTACTCCATAATCCATGGTGGAGCCATGTCCACCTTCGGATCTAACGGTTAAGATTTACCCGCACTTAACCAATCGCTTGGAATAGACTAGAGGGGTGGGGTCCCACACCTAATTCATTTCCAATCCCACGATGCCACGTGGAGCTATCCAGACACACCGCATCACCATGATGCACGTGGGCCCATCCTATTGGAGGTCGGCACTACAACAGGGGAAACTTTGGTGCTTCATCACTTTGGTGCTTCGGCGCTTTAACCAATTTTATCTATTTTCAAATCCTTCGGAGTTATGAACCCCAAAGTCCTACCATGTGGCTCTATCCATTCATCCCTCTTTGGATCTTGCGTCTTATCACTCCAAACACTTGAAGTTCTGAAGTCCCAAACTCCAGGAGCGGGTCCCTTTTACGTATGTGGTGTTCTACATGAGTGTCTCTACTACCATCTGCCACCTGGTATATACATGGTGATGATGCCACATTGACACGTGGTACCCATATCTCCAACTCTATACCATAATCAATAGGAAATGTGGCTTAGCCACATGTTGACATGCAGTGTCTCTGTCACACGGTTGAACTCCACCTTGTACTTTGTCCACATCGTCTGCTGAAGTCACTTTGACCTTCGACGCTTTAGGGAAAATCCATGCCTTGCATCCAGAATCACTCGAAGTGGGGTTTAGCTGGAGAGCCGAATAATGATCAGACGACCCATAGCCTTCCTTGGTTTGGTCCAACATAAGACAATTGGCAGAAGACAAGGGTGACACATGGCCCAATCAACTAGTGACACATGTCAAGGTCTATTTGATACTTAAGGTCTGTGAAAGTCACGAATTGAGGTGACACCTAACACACCTACTATGGGTCCACGTCACCCTATGTGACATCAACATGCCACGTCACTCTGACCTTCAATGCTCTGACAATATTCTCATTCACCAACATGTCGAACCTCCTGAAGTAGGACTTCGCTGAAGTAATTTACACTATCCTTTCACTAGGCTCAATCTAACGGTCGAGTAGGGTCCCAGAGGATCCTTAGATCCACGATCCATGTTACATCGGGAGTTTGACATTCGAGGGTTATGACTATTTAACACATATTCTCTCCTGGATTAGGTCAATATAGAATGACCATGACATAGATCCAACATTCAGGGGAGATATTGAATAGCCTCAGATCTACAACTCGTGTTACTTCACAACCAAGAAGTGGATCGGGTTTAACAAGGGGATGAATCCCACGATAATGGGTAAAATACTTCCAACTATCGGTCAACCGTCTTACCGGTCTGAGAGGTCACCTTCAGAGTATTTGGACGTTGCAAATTTCATTCACCTTGGAGCTCCGAATTCCCGAATAAATTAGCTCCTTTTTTAGTGTAGCGAAGGGTTCCATGGACCTAGTCCTGTGGAACTTTGTCAAGCACCAGAGGCTACACTCATAATTCTTAGCTAATATTTGGTTAAGGCCGTGGGATTGATCCTGTGGTCTCTTGGATGACTGGTTTGAAGGAAGCGCCTTCCATTCATAGAACTTAAGTTCTAAAACAGGGGAAAGGTATTTTTGAGGGACCAACGAGACTGTAGCAGTCCCGTAGATTCTGCCTCAACTCTAGAACTATAAATTTGATCCTTGGTAAAACACATTGAGTATTTTCCAACCAGCCCAGAGGCCAAACTTGTCATCTTACATCCATTCAAATGCAACAATTTACAGAAGAACAATAATTATTATTACCATCGATTTCATGTGAGGCACAATTTATCACAATTACAGACATTCAAATCATTCATTTCAATTCAAGTTCAAAGGGTATATGAAATACTTATATATTATAGTCTATAACCAACCAATTGACTGTAGGTGTTCTCATTTCCACCCAACCATAGGCTCAGAGGAATTCATTCTTAGTTCTCTAGCTACGCTCTGTGCCAAGCCATGATATAACTAGGGAACCTTTTCAATTTCTCAGATATCCTTTCTCTATCACATCCTTTACAAGGTTTATCAAATGCCCCCTTAGAATCAAGCTCATGACCTCCTTCTCAAGGCATGTTTTCTTCAAACTCTCAGAGATCCTTTCTCTTGTTCTCTCATTTTTAACCAGAATGACTTAATCCTTTAGTTCTTCTTCAGAACCCCTGAGCCTCATACATTCTCCTCTTTTCTCTCTACATATCCTAGTCGCACACCCCCTTATGGCATGGTATCCTTCTTGTATACTTTCATGTGTAGTCTAACACACCTTTTTCCTCCCCAGGAAGGTTCTAGACCTATCCTTTTCCTTCTATCAGAAGGAACTTGAGTGAATCTGGGCCTGTAGGAAACTTCCCTCTATGGTACTTCGGGCTAACAATTTTCTATCTCCTCAGTCAAAGCCTCCATGCTTCCATTCATTGGGGTAGTTGATTGTTCAACCACCAGTACTTTTCTCATTAACTTATTTTCCCTTGGGATCAGGATGAGACTTATTATTTCAACAAAGAGAATTTGGGGTCATTTTGACATAATGAACCCTCTCTACAGTTTCCTCACTCTTTCCTCTAGTGATATCATGGCCAATACTTCAAGTATTCACCTCTATAGTCAATTATTGGAAATATAAAAAATAATTCATTTACATTGTTCACATGCCATAGCATGGTGATCATAATTAATGATTAATTACAAGCTGGGGGAAACAAAGGTATTACAATTAACATACCCAACTCCCTCGCTAGGCCACATTACTACTAAAATTGAATATAATATCAATTCAAGTGTGGAAATATAAAGAGCATGACATATATGCTCATGCTACTAACATTAATAATTAAAAATGTGAATGCAATTGGTATAAACATGCACACGAATAATTTAACACACACTTAAAAATTCATACATACAACATATAGAGTAAATGAGACATTTATCCACAACATTAAATAGTAAATAACACAACTATCAAAACATGTATCTTTCAAAATGCTTTACAAAATTGGTTGTAAATGAAGGACACTCCTCCCAACTGGGGCTATGAGTCCACAAGGATGGACAAGCTCCTACGCATGTCTATAGTCCACTATAACAACTCAAACACCCACTAAAACATAGTAACGCAACTCCTATAGAAATTCCAATCATTCAAATCTCTTCCCCATCAGTTTTCACAACTAAAGGGAATATATTTTCTTCTATGCGTGTTCTATGCACTGCAAGCTCTCAAACAATCTCCATCCCCTCTAGGGCTTCAACACAAACTGACCAAGAATCTCTCTACTAGGGCCTCCATGAAATTCAACTGCAATACAATTGCTCACATATAATTTACAAATTCTCTTGGGTAATTTACTCAACATGAATCACTCATAGGCATATCGGCCTCATTCTCAACACAGTTACCATCTCTAGCAAGCTATCTTCCATACCCACTTGGATGGCCACTCTTTCCCAACACTTAGCTCCATTTTTCCTCACTTTTTTTATAATTATAAACAAATCTTACTTACTTACTTGAAAATCCTCTTCTCCCATGCTTTCTTGAATATTACTCTTCACCCAAGAATTATTACACTCAACCCATGTTGTCTTAATTGAGTGGGATGACTTCCTCACCCAACCTCTTACAAGAATTCAATGGTTGAGTGTTGAATAAATCAAAAGGGTAAATGGATAAATGAAAAACCAATTAATGAAGATGGATTAAGACTCAATTCATATGGAAACCCCTCAAAACCCCCATTAACCCCCCTTTCTTATGGAATCATATCCCCTGTTACTCTAGTCCTTACTCATCTATAATGGGCAGTGTATTCTATTTTATTATTTTTCAAAGTAGAATGCCTATATATTGCATTGCTTGGCCCAAAACCATTCATAATACCTATAAATATATAATTCTACATCGGGGATCAAAATTAGGGTGTTACATCCCCTCCCCCTACAATTTGTACCATCGTTAGTGCACAGCACCATACAGGTGTACGTGTACATATATAAAAAATAATATCACATTAAAATACTCAATAATTTTGCAATTTAACAACTCTTGCAACCATTTCAACCAACAATATCCCATTCCCCTCAACCTACGCAACNAAAATCTCTTAACTATCCATGAGACTCTCAACTTCTCCTTGAGAGTAGGAAACTAGATGTGAGGTGGATTCTCACACTAAATTAATTTTATTTTTTCAATAAAAATGAATAATACTTGTGCACATAGTATTTTGACCTTCATATGATAAATCTATCCCCCGGAATGTCTAAGGATCATGACAAACACTACCTCACTTAAGTGTGACAAATCCACACTTAGTAGTGTGGGAATTTGGTGTGTAAAAAAGGGGGCTAATCAAAATGGTCATATAGTTAGAGGGATTGTTTTTATACCCACTTGTATAAATAGGCACAATGAGGCTCTGAGTCCAGGGTTTAGGGAAGCCTTTATTGAATATTAAATTGAAGATCTTGTGGATGTGAGGGATAAGGATAGGCCCTCCAATATTTAATATTTCTACTTGGTATCCTTCAATTTCCTTAGCTTTCCCTTTCGTGAGCTTCTTAACCCCAAATTCTATGCCATCTATTGAAAAAATTTCTTCCTCTATAGAAACAGTTTGTATTTTGTCCATGACATTAGGGGATTCATAAATAATTTTAAGGTAGGAATTCTAGTCCCTCAAGGGAATCATATTGTTTTATTTAGTTTTATGAGTCGAAGTTTTCCTCCATAATTTATTAGGATCTAGATTAAATCGGTGAAAAAGGTTCACTTGTTTTTTTATTTACATAGTACCTTTCTATTTATAGGTAATCCTTACATCATATAAGTCCCAATATACCATGATCCTTATGCCTATTAGGGAAACCACAAGGAATGATGTCTCCTACTAGCATAATGGTTGATTGGTTGTACAAAGAGTATTTTTTTATGCTTGAATTTACCCTCCTCCTTAGTGGGCCATGTTGTGTGGGTGCCTATGTGTGAAACAATATTTAGATATTCCTATTTTTTGGTGTCTTGGAATAGCTTCTATGACTATAAAATTTTCTCTCCTCCTTATGTGTTTTCCCATATTATTTACAAGGTCTAGTTTGCGACAACATACAAATCCCAGCATACCATGATTCTTATGAATGGGGAGACTCACAAGTGAGTAGTGTCTCCTACTAACATAATGATTTATTGGTTATATAGTTATTATGATTGTTTTCTTTTCCTTCCCATACACCTTTGTGGGGCATGTTGTCTGGGTGATTGCATTTGAAATAACAATGGTATATGCCTATATTTTGAAATATTGGAATAATTTCTACAATTATAAAATATCCTCTCCTCATACAAGTTAATTTTTTCATTAAATATTGAGTGAAAATATATATAACTTATTTGAATGGTTCAAATAGGTAGTAAAAAGGTCAAATTAATGAGACACTTCAAAATGCCAACATGTTTTGGCCTAACAATGGGGAGTGAGGAATTTCACATTATTCACCAAGGTTTTATTCCTATGGGCTTTAGTTGGACCTAATAAAACTCACGTGGTTACGTAGAGATCAAGGTTGAGGTTGAACTTAAGACACATAGAGATGAATAACACATGCACAAGTTATGGAAAAAATTCCATCCCTTTGTTCTCCTTAACACTTGGGAGAAAGAATTTTCACACCTTCATCCAAGGTTCCATTCACATAATCATTACCCAACACTTTACAGTAACCTCGAGGGAACCTAGAAGTATAAGAGGTAAAAATTATGGTACTTGGAGATGAGTACCATGTGACGATATCATGGACCTAATCCCACCCCAAGTTCTCTTTAAATATTTCCAAAATTATATAGAAGTTTCCTAGGAGAAGGAGAAACATTGATAAAACCTTGGGTGTCTCAAGGAGAGGATGGTGGAGTTTTAATAAAAGGAACTACAAAAAATCCTCAAGAATGATTTTAAAATTGGATATTTGACTCATGTTTGTCATTAGATTTGTAATTGAAAGAAAGCAAGCAAATCTATTAGAGAGAAGTTTGTAACTTGGGATTAATAAGGACCTTCTTGGTTTTATCGAACATATCCACAATATATTATTAAGGCATTGCACTAAAAGACTTCATTAATTCCCATTGCCTAGTTAAAGATGGTCTAGATAGTTTTATTGGCACTATTGATGAGCCCCAAAAATGTCTTATTTTGATCATCTTCTTTTGACCTTTTCATGAATGTATAAACCCCAACCATATAATTTTGTAACCTATATATTTCCAATATCACCTTATTATATCCATTTGGGTTTTATCTAGTAGTTCCTTTAAAACTAATGTGTTTGGCAATTTTTATGGAGATTTTGAATGAAATGTCTAAGATCTAAATGATTATTATATGTTGGAGGTACTAATGATCTATGCCATAGAAATGTTTTTGGTTTTGATGTTTTTTTTATGTAGAATTCATACTTGCTATAGAATTCCCTACATAATTAACATGATTGAAGGTAATAACATCATTCTCACAAGCATTTTGGATTCAAAATTCTCCCCAAACTCTTAGCTACAAAATTCTTCTGAATCTTTTGTTTAGGGGATTCCTCCAAAATAATTTTGGATGGGATATAATTTTTTCTCTTTCCTATAGCTTCTCCGAGTTCCTCGAAGAGATGCACCATTTCCTTCTACTCTTTGAGAGATTTCAAACGACTAGAATCTCATCCAAAACTAAGTTTTGGTTCGAGCGTTAAGGCCTTTTGAAGTTTTTTGGGGTTTCATTGGCCAATGGCCACCCCTTCGCGATCAAGCTTTACTTTCCTTGTACCATCCAACATGGCAGTGTCACAACCTTGATCGTCATCCTTTGGAAATGATATGGCCATGGAAGAAGGGTTTACAGGGGAAAATCTTTTCCAAGTCATCGCAGGATTATTCGCTCCCAGAACCTCGGTGCTTCTTGATTTTCCCTTTTTACCTTACCATGCAACCGACGCTAGAACCTAGTCCTATGGACTTCAACCTTTCTACTCTCTTTTGTACAACATTGAAGCTTCTTGGAGAATTGAAGTCCCAAAGCCTCTCTCTACTCCATAATCCATGGTGGAGCCATGTCCACCTTCGGATCTAACGGTTAAGATTTACCCGCACTTAACCAATCACTTGGACTAGACTAGAGGGGTGGGTTCCCACACCTAATTCATTTCCAATCCCACGATGCCACATGGAGCTATCCAGACACACCGCATCACCATGACGCACGTGGGCCCATCCTATTGGAGCTCGGCACTACAACAGGGGAAACTTTGGTGCTTCATCACTTTGGTGCTTCAGTGCTTTAACCAATTTTATCTATTTTCAAATCCTTCGGAGTTATGAACCCCAAAGTCCTACCATGTGGCTCTATCCCTTCATCCCTCTTTGGATCTTGCGTCTTATCACTCCAAACACCTGAAGTTCTGAAGTCCCGAACTCCAGGAGCGGGTCCCTCTTACGTATGTTGTGTTCTACATGAGTGTCTCTACTACCATCTGCCACCTGGTAGATACATGGTGATGATGCCACGTTGACACGTGGTACCCATATCTCCAACTCTATACCATAATCAATAGGAAATGTGGCTTAGCCACATGTTGACATGCGGTGTCTCTGTCACACGGTTGAACTCCACCTTGTACTTTGTCCACATCATTTGCTGAAGTCACTTTGACCTTCGATGCTTTAGGGAAAATCCATGTCTTGCATCCAGAATCACTCGAAGTGGGGTTTAGCTGGAGAGCCGAATAATGATCAGACGACCCATAGCCTTCCTTGGTTTGGTCCAACATAAGACAATTGGCAGAACACAAGGGTGACACATGGCCCAATCAACTAGTGACACATGTCAAGGTCTATTTGATACTTAAGGTCTGTGAAAGTCACGAATTGAGGTGACACCTAACACACCTACTATGGGTCCACGTCACCCTATGTGACATCAACATGCCACGTCACTCTGACCTTCAATGCTCTGACAATATTCTCATTCACCAACATGTCGAACCTCCTGAAGTAGGACTTCGCTGAAGTAATTTACACTATCCTTTCACTAGGCTCAATCTAACGGTCGAGTAGGGTCCCAGAGGATCCTTAGATCCACGATCCATGTTACATCGGGAGTTTGACGTTCGAGGGTTCTGACTATTTAACACATATTCTCTCCTGGAGTAGGTCAACATCGAATGACCATGACATAGATCCAACGTTCAGGGGAGATCTTGAATAGCCTCAGATCTACAACTCGTGTTACTTCACAACCAAGAAGTGGATCGGGTTTAATAAGGGGATGAATCCCACGATAATGGGTAAAATACTTCCAACTATCGGTCAACCGTCTTACCGGTCTGAGAGGTCACCTTCAGAGTATTTGGACGTTGCAAATTTCATTCAACTTGGAGCTCCGAATTCCTGAATAAATTAGCTCCTTTTTTAGTGTAGCGAAGGGTTCCATGGACCTAGTCCTGTGGAACTTTGTCAAGCACCAGAGGCTACACTCATAATTGTTAGCTAATATTTGGTTAAGGCCGTGGGATTGATCCTGTGGTCTCTTGGATGACTGGTTTGAAGGAATCGCCTTCCATTCATAGAACTTAAGTTCTAAAACAGGGGAAAGGTATTTTTGAGGGACCAACGAGACTGTAGCAGTCCCGTAGATTCTGCCTCAACTCGAGAACTATAAATTTGATCCTTGGTAAAACACATTGAGTATTTTCCAACCAGCCCAGAGGCCAAACTTGTCATCTTACATCCATTCAAATGCAACAATTTACAGAAGAACAATAATTATTATTACCATCGATTTCATGTGAGGCACAATTTATCACAATTACAGACATTCAAATCATTCATTTCAATTCAAGTTCAAAGGGTATATGAAATACTTATATATTATAGTCTATAACCAACCAATTGACTGTAGGTGTTCTCATTTCCACCCAACCATAGGCTCAGAGGAATTCATTCTTAGTTCTCTAGCTACGCTCTGTGCCAAGCCATGATATAACTAGGGAACCTTTTCAATTTCTCAGATATCCTTTCTCTATCACATCCTTTACAAGGTTTATCAAATGCCCCCTTAGAATCAAGCTCATGACCTCCTTCTCAAGGCATGTTTTCTTCAAACTCTCAGAGATCCTTTCTCTTGTTCTCTCATTTTTAACCAGAATGACTTAATCCTTTAGTTCTTCTTCAGAACCCCTGAGCCTCATACATTCTCCTCTTTTCTCTCTACATATCCTAGTCGCACACCCCCTTATGGCATGGTATCCTTCTTGTATACTTTCATGTGTAGTCTAACACACCTTTTTCCTCCCCAGGAAGGTTCTAGACCTATCCTTTTCCTTCTATCAGAAGGAACTTGAGTGAATCTGGGCCTGTAGGAAACTTCCCTCTATGGTACTTCGGGCTAACAATTTTCTATCTCCTCAGTCAAAGCCTCCATGCTTCCATTCATTGGGGTAGTTGATTGTTCAACCACCAGTACTTTTCTCATTAACTTATTTTCCCTTGGGATCAGGATGAGACTTATTATTTCAACAAAGAGAATTTGGGGTCATTTTGACATAATGAACCCTCTCTACAGTTTCCTCACTCTTTCCTCTAGTGATATCATGGCCAATACTTCAAGTATTCACCTCTATAGTCAATTATTGGAAATATAAAAAATAATTCATTTACATTGTTCACATGCCATAGCATGGTGATCATAATTAATGATTAATTACAAGCTGGGGGAAACAAAGGTATTACAATTAACATACCCAACTCCCTCGCTAGGCCACATTACTACTAAAATTGAATATAATATCAATTCAAGTGTGGAAATATAAAGAGCATGACATATATGCTCATGCTACTAACATTAATAATTAAAAATGTGAATGCAATTGGTATAAACATGCACACGAATAATTTAACACACACTTAAAAATTCATACATACAACATATAGAGTAAATGAGACATTTATCCACAACATTAAATAGTAAATAACACAACTATCAAAACATGTATCTTTCAAAATGCTTTACAAAATTGGTTGTAAATGAAGGACACTCCTCCCAACTGGGGCTATGAGTCCACAAGGATGGACAAGCTCCTACGCATGTCTATAGTCCACTATAACAACTCAAACACCCACTAAAACATAGTAACGCAACTCCTATAGAAATTCCAATCATTCAAATCTCTTCCCCATCAGTTTTCACAACTAAAGGGAATATATTTTCTTCTATGCGTGTTCTATGCACTGCAAGCTCTCAAACAATCTCCATCCCCTCTAGGGCTTCAACACAAACTGACCAAGAATCTCTCTACTAGGGCCTCCATGAAATTCAACTGCAATACAATTGCTCACATATAATTTACAAATTCTCTTGGGTAATTTACTCAACATGAATCACTCATAGGCATATCGGCCTCATTCTCAACACAGTTACCATCTCTAGCAAGCTATCTTCCATACCCACTTGGATGGCCACTCTTTCCCAACACTTAGCTCCATTTTTCCTCACTTTTTTTATAATTATAAACAAATCTTACTTACTTACTTGAAAATCCTCTTCTCCCATGCTTTCTTGAATATTACTCTTCACCCAAGAATTATTACACTCAACCCATGTTGTCTTAATTGAGTGGGATGACTTCCTCACCCAACCTCTTACAAGAATTCAATGGTTGAGTGTTGAATAAATCAAAAGGGTAAATGGATAAATGAAAAACCAATTAATGAAGATGGATTAAGACTCAATTCATATGGAAACCCCTCAAAACCCCCATTAACCCCCCTTTCTTATGGAATCATATCCCCTGTTACTCTAGTCCTTACTCATCTATAATGGGCAGTGTATTCTATTTTATTATTTTTCAAAGTAGAATGCCTATATATTGCATTGCTTGGCCCAAAACCATTCATAATACCTATAAATATATAATTCTACATCGGGGATCAAAATTAGGGTGTTACATCCCCTCCCCCTACAATTTGTACCATCGTTAGTGCACAGCACCATACAGGTGTACGTGTACATATATAAAAAATAATATCACATTAAAATACTCAATAATTTTGCAATTTAACAACTCTTGCAACCATTTCAACCAACAATATCCCATTCCCCTCAACCTACGCAAC
>JZKD02S0883253.1:0-14109 GCA_000966675.3 Picea glauca | reverse complement strand
AAAAAAAAAAAAAAAAAAACATACAAATTCAAATGAAAACAAAACCTCATAGTTTAGAATGTTTCTTCAAGCTAAAATTCCAAAAAAAAATCCAAAAAAAACTTCTTGAATCCTTCAACTATGTTATCAAAAAATAAATTTACAACCATAGATTTCGACTGGTATAATATTCCCATCTTGTCCCAAAGTTTCTTGGCCAAAACGTTTCCCGCGACATTCAAAAACATTGAATTTGTAAGACAAATCCATATCATACTTCTTTCTTTTATTTTGAGTTTCTTCCATTATTTCATTGACATGTGTGTCACATGGGTACCTGGATAGACTGTTGTCCATTGTTCTCAACACACAAGAATATCTTCCATTTTAAGCTTCCAAAAATCTAACTTCTAGCCATTGAATCTTTCTATCTCTATTGTGGAAATGCTCGTCATTATTTACTGTAAATGTTGAGTCGCCGAACTACCATAACTCATCCTCACAAGATACAGTTTCTTTCTGAGAAATAAATTATTTACCAGAGATTCGAACTGGTATAATCTTCCCAACTTGTCCCACACTTTCTTGGCCGAATCTTCTCCTGAGACATTCAGCAACACCGAATTTGCAACACAAAGCCGTATCATACTTCTTTATTTTCTTTCGAGTTTCTCCCATTCTTCTATCAACTTGCATTTCAGTTGGGCACCTGGACATTATGATATCCATTGTTCTCGATCCACAAGAAGGTCTTCCATTTAAGCTTCAAAATCTCAAATTTATATCCATTGAATCTTTCTATCTCTATTCTGGAACTGCTCTCCATTCTTTACCATGATCTTTAAGACAATTTATGACTTACGACTCTTATTGTACCTAGGGTTTAGTTCTCAGATTCAAGATTTTCATATCAAGATCTGATATAATCGCCAAATCATTACACCTCTCTGATAAATTACTTTTCAAGGATGACCTAAGCTTTGATACCACATATTAGGAAATGCAAGGCACTTCCACACTAATCCTAGCATAAGAGAAGAATTAAAAAAATAATGCAAATGAAACAAGCAATCACACAATACACCGAGTGTTTACCCTGGAAACCCTTAACCAGGAAAACCAACATTCCTTTGAGTTTTTTTCTCTCTTGTTGTCTTATTTGTTCATAATAAAAGGTTACATGTCTAACCTTGGTCCACACCTAAGACATAATCAACATCATACCCTCTTTCTTAGGAAAGAAAAACCATGTAGCCAAATCATGCTTACATATGGATGAACTACAACCTATCATACCACATGTCAGAAAATGCATGGCACTTCCACACTAATCCTAGCAAAAGAGAAGAATAATTTAATCAAGAACAAAAATGAAACAAGAAATCACATAGTACATCGAGATTTTACCCTGGAAAACCTTAACTGGGAGAACCAACATTCCTTTGAGAGTTATGCTCTCTTGTTTTCTTATTCATTCAAAATAAAATATTACATGTCTCACCTTGGTCCACACCAAAGAAAAAATATGATGCAGTTCCCCACCTCAACGGGGTCTACGCGACCTCCCGGTCTAGGATATTCACACTCTCTGAGTTGGATTAGCCATTCAGGTTCGTGTTGGAACCTCCCCGAAATAAATCCACAGGTCCTTATTTGAAACTTCACCTATGTGAACTAGCACTGGGTACAAGCTTCTACCCCGTGACCACCACCCTTGACCACAAGCCTATCTAAAAGCTACTTCGTGACTTCGGACTTTGGATGTCCTACTGAAAATTGCTCCCAACTCTCTCGACTCCCGAACTCTAAACTAAGAGCCTAGCGAATGCTATCCCTCCTCCTATGGACTCTTCCAATATGACCTTGGTTATGACCTGAGCCTAATTTCCAAGCGGTTCAGGAGTTCATGCTTCACATCCCTAGGATTTAACTCACCCCTGTTCTTTCGAACTCTGAAACCCGAACCCCGATTGCATCAAATCAACAGTCCACGACCCTCCATGATCTAATGGTCCAGATTTTCTCTCTGCATTTCGTGAAGTTTGGAATCTTCTCCTTGCAGATCTTCCAAAGTATGAATCCTCAAACTCTCGGATCTGCTTCCACTTGTCCCCCTCGAAGATGGACGGTCCCACTTCCTTCAGGACTTTGAGACTTCGCAAGTCCACTCTCTTATGTACTTACCTTTGGATCCAACGTCTATTGGTCCATGTGCTCAGATCTCGCATATGGGATCGCTTCCTCCTCTGTGCTCATTTATTGTTGTCTGGACTCTGATCTGACAGTCTAGATTCTTCACAGTGCTCGATCCAACTTCCATTGTCACTCCTCCTCTTGAGATTATGCTTTCTTCCCTGACTTTGAATATTTCAAACATTTCAAAGGCTTCACCTTTGAACTACCACCTGCGAGCCCTAATGTATTGGGTCTCGATGGGCTTTCCCTCCTCATCTTTGGCAATGAAATTTAACCTTGGCCCTAGCACACACTTGTGTTCTACGTGTAGCTTTGCACTACTCCTCCCGAGCTTTCATTTTTCTCATTATCTAAGGGACTCAGCCCTTTGGCATCTTTCAAAATATTTTTGGTTCCCTCCTAGCAGGTTCTGTTCTTGTCCTCCTCAACTTGCAAAGAGAAACCCACTTTTCCTTTGACATATTCCTTAGCCTTGGCTAGCCTTCATATGGCTTCCTTTCAACACTTCATCTGAGTGTTGGCTTGGTGAACTCCTTACACAGGTCTTCTTCCTTAAAACTAAACTATTCCTTAGGTTGTTTAACGTGCTCCTTGCATTTGGTTAATGCACACCTTGCATAGCTATTTGAGAGAGTATTGAAAAACTTTGTCAATGTCTTCTCCTTGATACTCTTCTTCTCTCTGAACTTGAAACATATTTATCCTTATGCACACTTGAACCTTCTCAATGCCCTTGTGGTAGAGCTTCACATAATATTCATCAATTCTATTCTCTCCTATGTGCCTTCTCAGCACAGTCTTCCCTCCAGAGTATTTAGTAACTCTGAGGCTCCTAGAGTATGTAAATTCTTTCGGTGTGCCCTCAAGACACGTTCTTCCATGTACTCTATTCGAGATTCAGATGCACACTCCTTGCGTTGGCTACAAAGTTTCCAATACTTTTTTATGAACTCCTTGCACATCCTAAATAACCTAGAAACAATTCCAACAAACTCACAGATAGAGAATTCCTATTTATTCTTGCAGATGGAATCTATCACATACATCTACAACATAAATAATCACACAATTGACATTCATAAGCATAAACACACAAAAAATCATATGCAGGAGAAAAAACTTTGTATTAATCTCAGAATGTATGTACAATGGTTACAAAGACTGGACTACAACAGAGTCTCGATTCTCTCCTATTTTGATCTTTCTATTCGCTCATATATTCTACATGCTAGATCTCTAATATTCTACCATCCTTAAATTTGATACCAATATCTTTTTACAAAAGAGGGGATTCTCGAGCTTTCTCTCCAAGCTACCTACTCTCATTAATTACATTGAATTTCATTCAATGGCTATCTAGTCTGAATTGGATCTAGATCTTATCATCCTGTCATCCATTAACGAATACCCTTATCTCCTATATTGTCAAAGGAATGACTCGGCTATACCAAGCCTTACATCATTTAATTATATCTAATACAAATTAAAATTTTGAAAATGAGGAAAAAATGAGAGGGATGGCGCCTCTCCCCTCCTTGAATGCTCTTTGATGTGTTGTCTAACTGACATGTTGCTGAGGTGGAGTGATTCTCCTGCATCATACTCCACTACTGTGAAAATTTTATGACCTCCTGCTCATGAGCTCCCTAGATCTGTTTAAATCCTCACGGATCCCAAACTATCCTTTTGAGTTGCCCATCTACCCCACTGCTCTATTGTTGTTGTTGTTATTGCTTCTTTGTTGCTCTTGCAGGTCCTCCTCTATTCAACTTCCTCCTACTAGAAGTGTCTTGTGATGACCTGAACATCAACCACCTTACCTCCTCAATCACTTCTTCCAGTTACTCTACTATCTGGTTTCTTTTTTCATGCAAACTTCTATGTTGCATCGCCCCATTCTAATAAAAGGGCATATCAAATTTATGTCCCATGCTATCCTCATCTCCTGTGGCACTATCTTGCCACCCTGCTGTAGACTCCAGTTCTTCGGTCTCATAACTGAGATGCTTCTCATATTCCTCCCCTGACAGATTTATTTCCACCAATTCTCCTTGCGCTAGTTCAACTCCAGCTTCCTCCAGCTGCTCTCCAGACTAGAATTTTGCTCCATCTTCTGCTGCAAGATTTAGTGCTACAATCATCTCTTGTTCATCTCCCTCGCTAAAATTCATGAGAAGTTATGTTGAAGTCTCTTCTACTACAATCTGCATGACTTTCTCCTAGTAGCCATCTTCTCATTCTGGATTGTTCAACCAATCCTACAACATCTCCAACTCTTTGTCCCATGGAGTGAGCATATTAACTCCATGATCTTGTTCTTCTGCGGGGG
Organism: Picea glauca; assembly: GCA_000966675.3. Taxonomy (NCBI): domain Eukaryota; kingdom Viridiplantae; phylum Streptophyta; class Pinopsida; order Pinales; family Pinaceae; genus Picea; species Picea glauca. Next base: position 9,605 of record JZKD02S0883253.1, on the reverse strand, counting down.
AAGACATCAGTATCTTCTGCTTCTCCTCCTCTATGATAGTCACTGTTGGTTGTCTTTATTTTATTGTTGTGTCTGCAACACATGCTCTGGCCTCAACTTGGCTTCTTGGTAGGAATATCTCAATTCCCCCAATGATCAAAATACTCCTATGACCCTCCCTTGTCATCACACCTTGTTGATTTGAACTCTCCTCTTAGTTCATATCTTCTCCCTTGTCCACCTAGAAATATATGATTTCTTTTCTTCCCTCCTAGAAGTCTATGAGATCTTCTAATGATATCACCTCATTGCCCACCTCGCAATATGAACTTTCTTCACTGCCCACCTGGAAATATTTTAGATCAATCGCTCACCTCACCACATTGCCCACCTGGAAACTTGAAATTTCATCACTTCCCACCTGGCAGTCTATGAGACCATCCACTGATCTCTCTTCATTGCCCACCTCGTAACCTGAAAGTTCACTTCTTCCCACTTGGCAAATTCTGAGACCCTTCCCCGATCTCTTGTCCTCGTCATCACTGAGGCTCTCAACATATCTCAGACACATTTTCAACAGCCTTTTCTATCCTTTGGCCAACAATTTTTGAACAGGACATTTTACCCTTCTCTTTAGAGGCCATTCTTACCTCCAGTGTAACTTTTCCTCCTACTGCATATTTAATGTCAGCTACTCCATTCTTTCTCTTATCTCACTAAGCTCCCTATCCATTTCATTTTTGTTCCATTGTTGGTGGCCTTTTCATTGAACATGCTTATGGCCTTTAGTAGCCATCTTCTTATTCTACCTACCCTCGTGGAAAGTCTGTTGCTTACTCTGCAACTGAGACCATCTCCAAATTCTCCCTCGCTCGAAATATAAGGGAGAAAATTGTGTTTTGATACCACTTGATGGTATTAGAGTATCTAATTTCACCGTATATCCTTTGTTTGTTGTCTGCAAACAAAAAAAATCAGCTATGATACCACAGAATGGTATCAGAGTATCTCCCTTCACCATCTCTCCCTTGTCTGCTATTTGCAAACAAAAAAATCAACTTTGATACCACATGATGCAATGCCCCACCTCAGTTGGGTTTGCGTGACCTCCCAGTATAGGATATTCACACTCTCTAATATGGATTATCCCTTCGGGTCCCCACTGGAACATCCCCGAAATAAATCCACAATTCCTTATTCGAAACTTCAACCGTGTGAACTAGCATCGGGCACAAGCTTCCACCCCATTACCACCACCCGTGACCATAAGCTTATCTAAAAGGTGATTCACAACTTCAAACTTCATATTTTCTGCTGCGAATTTCTCCCAACTCTCTCGACTCCCAAACTCTGAACTAAGAGCCTAGTGAATGCTATCCCTCCTCCTACGCACCCTTTCGATATGACCTCGGCTATGACCTGAGCCTGATTTCTGAGCACTTCGGGACTTCGCGCTTCGCATCCCTGGGAGTTAAATCACCCCTTTTCTTCTGAAATATGAAACCCGAACCCCACTTGCGTCAGATCAATAGTCCACAACTCTCTGCGATCCAACGGTCTACATCTTCTCTCCGCACTTCGCAAAGTTTTCACTCTTCTCCTTACAGATCTTTCGAAGTCTGAATCCTCAAATTATTGGATCTACTTCCACCTGTACCCCTCGACGATGGACGGTCCCACTCCCTTTGAGACTTCGGGACTTGACAAGTTCTCTCTCTTATGCACTTACCTATGGATCCAATGGTTGTTGGTTCATGCGCTAAGATCCAACGGATGGGATCTGTTCCTCCTCTGCGCTCATTTCTCATTGTCTGGATTCTGATTTGACAATCCATATTCTTCACAGTGCTTGATCCAACGACCACTGTCACTTCTCCTCCTGAGCTTACACTTTCTTCCCTGACTTGGAATATTTCAAATGTTTCAAAGGCTTCATCTTTGAAATACCACCTATGAGACCTGATGTATTGGGTCTCGACGGTGCTTTCCCTACTGAGCTTTGGAAATGAAATTTAACCTCGGCCCCGGGGCACACTTGCGTTTTATGTGCAACTTTTCACTACTCCTCCTGAGCTTTCAGTTTTCTCAGTATCTAAGGGACTTGACCCTTCGACTTCTTCCAAAATACTTCTAGTGCCCTCCTGGCACGTTATGTGCTCATCGTCCTGACCTTGTAAAGAGAAACCCACTTTTCCTCTGACGTATTCCTTGCGCTTGGCTAGCCTTCATATGGTTGTATTTCAACACTTCCTCTGAGTGTTGTCCTGGTGCACTCCTTGCATAGGTCTTCCTCCTAAACCCTAAACTCTTCCTTAGGTTATCTAACATGCTTCTTGCATTCACTCAATGCACACCTTGCAGATATATTCGACAGAGTGTCCAACAACTTTGTGAATGTCTTCTCCTTGACACTCTTCTTCTCTCTGAACTCGAAACAAAGTTCTCCTTGTGCACACTTGCACCTTCTCAATGCCCTCATGGCAGAGCTTCACAAAATGTTCATCAATTTTGTTCTCTCCTATGTTCCTTCTCTGCACAGTCTTCCCTCTAGAGTATTCAGTAACTTTGAGGTTCCTCGAGTCTTTGAATTCTTTTGGTGTGCCTTGCTGGCACATTCTTCCCTTAACTCGATTCAATATTCATATCCGCACTCCTTGCACTGGCTATAGAGTTTCTAATACTCTGTTGTGCACTCCTTTTACATCCTAAAGAACCCAGAAACAATTCTAGAAAACTCACAGATAGACAATTCCTATCTATTCTTGCAGATGGAATCTATCACATACATCTACAGCATAAATAATCACACAATTAACATTCATAATCATAAACACACACAAAATCATATGCAGGAGAAACTACTTTGTATTAATCTCAGAATGTTTGTACAATGGTTACAAAGACTAGAATGCAACAGAGTCTCAGTTCACTCCTCTCTTGATCTCTCTACTCGCTCATCTCTTCTACATGTTATATCTCTAATATTCTACCATCCTAATGAAATTTGATACCAAGATCTTTTTACAAAAGAGGGGCTTTTCGAGATTTCCCTCCAAGCTACCTACTCTCATTAATTACATTGAATTTCATTCAATGGCTATCTAGTCCGAATTGGATATAGATCTTATCAACTTGTCAGCCATTAAAGGTGACCTTATTTCCTATCTATTGAAAGGCATGACTCAGATCTACCAAGCCTTACAACATTTAATTCTATCTAATACTAATTAAAATTTTGAAAATGAGGGAAAAATGAGAGTCTCGACGCCTCTCCCCTTATTGACTGCTCTTTGATGTGTTGTCTAGCTGGCGCGTTGTTGAGGTGGAGCAATTCTCTTGCATAAAAATCAACATCATACCCTCTTGCACAAGAAATAACAACCTTGTATCCAAATCAGGCTTACATATGCATGACCTACAATCTACACTTACACACACATTAACTTGCAAAAGTTCATTCTATGATCACCTACTAGAACAACATCCTTTATGGCCTTACAAAATGCCTCTTTATAGGATTTACAACAGAAAAAACCCTAAATATTGGCGCCCAAAAATAGTTACAGATCCATGCATGTAATTGGCTACAAATCCCGTAAATCCCATGATTTTGTTATAGTTGACACCAAGGTGTGTTTAATAGTCAACTACCAGTCGACCTTCATTCAGTCTCCAGTCCATCGTCTCACACCCACACTTCAACCTATTGTTGGTTGAATTGTCATCGATATCTTTGAATTCGAATTTACCCGATCGACTTCCTCGACCTTCGACTTACTTGTCGATCTACCTCAACTTCGACCTTTTTTCGATGTTGTCGATCTACCTCAACTTCAATTGTCAGTCAATTTACGTGGACTAGAATTTCGTTGCAAAGAATATAAAAATCCAACAACCACAACTATTAATAAGGTGCCATCTCTGGAAACTATTATCAATGTTTTATTTGAAAGGTCCCTTGCTTCCTTTCCATCTTCCATCAAAAACATTTATGATATTTAAAAATTGTGAAATTGAAAGACCCAACCCTTTTGAGTCTATAAATGTGGCATAAATGGCAAGTTGTTTCTCTAAGATATGATTTATACTTTTGTAACATCCTTCTCTTGCACGCATTGAAAGAACTTATTCTTTGAGGACACTTGCTTGCAAGTGATCCCAATTATTATGATACCGGTCATTGATTATGATTATGAGGCATTATGGATATGATTATATGCCATTTTTTGCATTTACATAGACAGGTGCTATTGATTGGGTTCTCCTGAGTGTGTAGGACTTTGGACCTCGAGGATGCAGAGGCATCGATGAAACCCCTTCGACTCTGGATAGAGTCAAGGAGTGGACTATTGGGTTTTGATTATTGTTGATATGACATATGCACATTTGATTAGATGTTATGATGATTGATTTTATTTCTGACATGATTTGTTGATGATATAAGTTGATGATAGCTTTCTGACCAAACTCACATGTGAAGTAAAGGGATCACGCACGACAACGAGAGACGTTAACGGAGAGGTGTGGAAAACAGCCCTGCCACAGCCTACTAGCACTCTCGTCGTGGCTCGAACTGTAGGTTAACGATTACATAGTTCGAGAAGACCCACGATGTCATGAGGGGAGACTGCGACAGTCGCTCATGGTGATTCTAAGGGGTTTGCAATAAGGAAGGTGCCTTATTCCTTATAGGCCCTTAGTCTCCCACAATATCACCTGGCGGAGTATTGACTCCAGGGGTTTTTGATGTCTACCAAGTCAGTCAAGAGGCGAGTGGCACCCTTGGAGAATGTAGTGTGTCCTGAAGGGTATGTTGCGTAATAAAAACAACAAGAGGTGAGTGGCACCCTTGGAGCATGTAGTGTGTCTTGAAAGGGCACATCGTGTAAGGGAAACATAATGAGTAAAGTGGCACCCTTGGAGAACCTTGTGCATATGGAAGGGCATGCCGCATTGTTAACTAATAAGTGAATAAACCTAGATGGCCATAGAACAAATGATGTGATAAGAAATATTTAAAAACAATTTCCCTAATAAAAATGTTGCCTAGCTTAGGAAATTAAAATATAGGTCGAAGTGATACTTTTGGTAAAAACATAATTTATTCATATTTAAACATGGGACAAGAAGGGGTAAGAAATTAAGTTAATTTATTAAAATCAAATTACTTTGGGGGATTAAATTCTTAAAAAGGGGGAAATGATTGTTTGTTACATATGCTAATTAAAATTTATTAAGTAAAAATAAAAAGGGGAAAAAGGTAATTTTCTACACTTACTAATTTGCATTTTAGATAAAAAGGGAAAAGAAGGAAACTTAAAAGAATTAGGAAACTAACGGAAAAAAGGGGGTAACATAAAGAAAAAGTGAAACATAAGGAAAAATAATAATGACTAACTTAGCAAGGAATGTTGCCTTTAAGAACTTTCTAAATTGAACTCAACTAGGAATTTAGTAAGGGCGTAAGTGATTAACATGTGTAAGGGAATATGGGGACACCTAGGAGCGATTATAGGAATGCCTTTGGGTATGTGAGAGAAATAGGAGTAATTAAATAATTAATTAAATTAATCTCTGGTGCAACGAAGGGGATGGGTGACATGTGTACGAGGGAATATTTTTCTTAATTAAATTATTGAAAAATAAATAAAATGGGAATTTGTGAAAGAAATCACTTAGAAACTCTATATAAAGGAGGGAGGAGGAGGAGGATGAATCTCTTCTAGGATGCTTAATGTTACTCTATAGAATTGTTTACTTGACTGACTTATCTTTTGGGAGTTGGGATACCCAGCTCAGCAACGAGTGGTAGCTCAGCCTTGCGAGGCAAGTTGGGAGCTAGTTGTTCTTTGGTTTGGTGTACATGGCCCCTTTGCAGCTTAGGGGGCTAAGGGGGAAGAAGAGTACCCCTAGCATTGGATGGGAGGTACTGGTGAAGTCACACCAGTCGGAAAGTGGGATAAAGATGAAGCACATGCAAGACAACAACTCGGATTCGTCACCTTGGGCTACGGTATGCACGTTTTTATTTGAATGGTAGATAAATATTGTTTTTTAGCTTCCATTTATGTACTTTTAATTGTGTAAAGAAAAGTTTTTACTCAATGTTTTTAATCAATAAATTAAATTCATCATAGCTCTATGCTCGCTGCTTGAATTGATTTCCTTGGAAACCCGATCGTTGATTGCTATGACTATTTTATTGTTTTATTGATTATTATGAAGAGAATGTTCTTTATCTTTCGTCCTCATCTCTAGATCATCATTCCAATCCTGAGCAGTCAGACAAGAGCCGGATTGATGATCGTCACTTCAGTATTAATAGACCTATAGATCCTAATGCTCTTCTTTTCTGTGCATGGATGATGAGTGGTGGATGTTTTTTCCGAGTTGTCTACCCCTATTTACTATTCTTGGTTGATGGATTTCCTTGAGACTTTGCGATTGAATACCTCTGCGATTGTTTATCTTTCCCTTCCGTGATCCGCTTGTTATCCTCTGTGTTTTCACACTTACTTATCCAACATTCAACCCACTCCTCTTGGCCTATTACACACAATGATTGTATTCATTGTGGGCACAACAACTCCATCGTTACTCTGCGAATTATCATTATGTTGGAAATTTACTCAGATTTTTCTATACACTCGACCACAATTTTTTTCCCTCTGCTTTCTATTATGTTTGGTGGATATTACCCTCTGCATTGAAATACACTAACCCTCGAATTTATACCTCTGCATTTAATTATGTTTGGATGAAAAAATTACATTACGTTTATACTTTCAACCACATAAATGTTTCCTCTGCAATTCATTATTATGATGGCAAATTTCTCTTCGTTTTTAATAATTTCAACCACGATTTTCTTTTCTCTGCATTTATTATCTCGATGGTGAATTTACCCGACCTATTTAATTGGACAAATGCAACTCTCTCCACACCCATTCATTTGTATGACAACTTTTCCTTACTATTATTGAATGAAAATTATTAGGGTTTACTCAACGCCATTTTATGTTAAAACCGAGCGATTTATGAAACATTGCCAGTGATTCGATATTGTGATTGATACTATGAATTGACATATTGATACTGCGATTTTCCCTCTACAAATTAGTAGATTTGAAGGTGAATTTACTTGTCTCTTGATTATGAAGTCACGTGCTCTTCCCACCAAGAAATTACCCATTTTGGAGTGTGATTCTTCTTGATTTAAACAACAGTTTTTCTTTACTTTTATTGACTGTGATTTTCATTGATAAATCTCAGCGCCTCTCATGATAAAACTCTATAAAAATTCATTGATGAAACCAACGATTTGGGATGAAACTAAGTGATTTGTCACTAATAAAACCTAGCAATTTCCTGGACAACATATCCTGTGAACTGCTAAATTAATTTTCTAACAACGATTTTGGTGTGACTGCATTTTTCTTTCTTTGGAATTTATATCTTCTTTGAATAGGATGACAATGATTTAATAATTGATTTCTATGTTATTTAGGATAGTGATGTAATATCGACTTTATTATAACTTGCGAATATAATAATGATAGTGAGTTACTCCTTGACAGTCCGGATATATATAATGTGTGCCAGAGATGTATTGGATTTAGAAAACCATGGATAATGTTGTGGGTTGGTTAAACTGGGATCCTATAATTTGTGATAGAGATGCACTAATTTATCTACGCGGTTAACATTTGTACGTGTCAAAAAATAACTGTAAAATGTTAATAAAAACAAAATTGTCACCTGAAACCAAAGATTCGATGCTAGCACCTTCAAATTTCAGTTTATTTTCGGCGTTGTCTAACGTTCTATCTTTTGAGTTTTTGGCCTGTGATGTTTAATATTAGGAATAGTGATTTACTTGTAATGGTAATTAATATTATAATTATTAGCATGACAGGTATTATAATTATATTGACAACATTATTATTATAATTATTAGGGTGATAGTTATTATAAATATATTGACAACATTTTATTATATGTATTTTGTATAATAATAAGGCAACAATATTTTAGTTTATAATGAACAACCTTTTTATGAGCGATTATTCTTGATGAACAAATCTCATTGATCTTAGACAACTACATCAATCATTTTAGATAGCATTGTGGATTTTTATAGACTGCAAGAGAAATGTTATCCAACCAAGTATTCTTAGGAAGATATTACAGTCAGACTCCATGGTCATGGTGAAACCTAGTTTTGATAAACAACATTGTGGATGTCAACTATATTGATCTAAGGCTTGTATGTTTGGGCAGGGTAATAATCGGGTTGAGGGAGTTAACTTAGAATACAAGGAACTTCATGTTAGTAAATGACAAGCCTGGTAGTGAGACCTTTATGTAATTAAAATCTTATTTACAAAATAAAGACTTATTGCAGAATGGACTCTCGAGGGATAATTTCTTCGATGGCCAACAACGTCCTTTAATTAATGTACAGATTGATTTTTCTATGCAAGGAGATTATTGCATTGTACAAATGTCATAGTCATCTTGTCGACTTGTCGATTGGGTGCTAGGGTTATTCGTCAGGTATTTAGATAGTCCTTTGAGCTCCTAGTGCGTTGAATTTAGCTCGTGTTGAGGGTCTAGTTATATTGTTTCACCACAGTGGTTTTCACACATATCACTTGGAGACAACATGATTCCTGATGAGGGAATCATTGTACTCTCTAATGGATAGAGGCAAATGATAAGTTGTCCAGAGTCAGTGCTTCCCTTTGTGTCCATTGTTTGTTGCGGTTGTTGTTGGCACTTGGGTTGTAACGCATTCATGTGTTGGGTTTTGTGTGCCATAGAGGTTCTAGTGTTTGGTCATCAAGACTATGGTGTAGGGATTGTGGATGGTGGCCCTTAGCTTGTAGGAATTTTCATGTTCTGTCAGGTGGGTAGTCATTCTATCTGTTGATTTACGCATGTTTCACCCAGTTGCTCCTGCGCTAGTGTGTGGAGTCATAGTTTTATGTTTCCTGATCTGCATACTTTTGTTCATCGCCAGGCCGTTTGTTTTACCCATTTTTCATCGTTTCCTTCCAACCTAAAACAAAAAAAAAATTGCACTTTTTGCTTAACATTTTGTCGTAACGATTGGGGTCATTACATATGGTATCAGAGTTGGTTCAACCTTACGACTGTGGATTGCCAGGATTTCCACTGCAGAAAACCCTTGAGTATTAACCTAATGCTTTTAAAACTTAAACATATCCATGTGGTGATCTCATTTAGATGACACCACATAGGTTCGCGACGTGGTGTCGTGGAATGAGGTGTGATGCCTCCTGAGGTGCCTGCCCACTTGGAGTCTAACCCCAAAGGGGAAGAACAAGTCCTTGGGTTGGATTTGATTGTTGAAGGGATGATGATGGTATGACAAGGTCCTTCCAAAGATGGTAAGAGGACTTGGTTCACCATATATACTGAGATGAGGCCAGGGCGCCTGTACCCCTGAGGGTCCACAATGTGCCTAGCCAATACCGTTAGTTTTCACCAAGAACTCGAGAAGGTATTTTTCCCGAGATCTTTGGTGCCCCGAATGGTGCAGCCGCCAAGGAATGGGTGGAGAATGTGGCGATGTTATTTTCACTTAGCGAATAAACCTCCAA
>JZKD02S0883242.1:0-14109 GCA_000966675.3 Picea glauca | reverse complement strand
TGTATTTCATATAGAGGACAACCCTTTCTATAATACTTTTTCATTTGAAGGGATGATATACGTCTCACTAATATAGGCTTTTGAATCCCTTGGAGGGTTATCTTTCTCCGTTCTTCATTTACACATTCTAGGGTTTTGTGGTAACAATCAAACTTAGTTTTATAAGAAACTATCCAGTCCATACTAAATCAATATGTCATAATATCCTAGGGGAAGTATGTTAAGGGTAGCTTGGGTGGGAAATCCATCCATAATGAATTGGCAAGATGGTGTGACCTTTGCTACTTTTATTTTGGTTCCATTGGATAGTTGTACTAACCATGGTTTAACATGTTTAAATGGTTTCATTTTACACCAACTAACAATCTGAGGGGCTACATAACTCAAATTAGAACTAGGGACAATTAAAATAGAAACCAAATGGTTGGAAATCATACCTTCGATCTCGACCACTGAAGCTTGGTGATCTTCTTGTTTATCATCCATGGTTGCATAAATCCATGGCATGCTCCTAGCCACATCATTGAATATGGTATCTTCTTGGACATTGTAGACTCTCCTATTGTTCTTCTATCTATTTGGACAATCCCTCAGTAGATGTTATTCTCCACAACCCCAACATTTCAAGTGTTCCTTCTTTGGGTTATCAGTCTTTACTGGGGTTGCTCCAAAAGGTTTACTTCCACTCTGGGAGGAGACATTTTTCTAATACACACTTCTAGTAGGATGGATTATCCTAGAGTCCTTCTTATATTTCTTAAATATTGAGGATTTGAACCCCTTCTTATTGAATCCCGAACTTCTCTTCTTCTTCCAATCCTTGTGGGGTTCTGTCTGACTCTCAAGTTATTCGTAACAATACCTTGCCTTCTGGATAGTGTCTTTTAAGGTGTTTATCTCATCAAACTCAATACTGTTCCAGTAGTTATTAGGTAACCCACTAATAAATCGGTTCGCATTTACCTTTTCATCCTTTATGTAAGGTACATACCTCAACAACTCAAGGAATTTATTGACATATTCCTCTATGATGAGTTGTCCTAGCTTGAGTTCATAAAGTTCCTTAGTCTTCCCATCAAAGTATTCCTATGATAGATACTTCTTCTTGAAGTGCTTCTCAAACTGTGTCCATGATAATTCCTCTTCATGGATTCCTTTCACATTCTTAAGGTCTTCCCACCAAATGAAATCATTTCCATTCAGATTGAAGATGGTTATTTGAGCCTTCAATTTTCAGAGTAGTCATGGACTCTGAAGTACTTCTTTAAACAAAGAAGCCAAGCTTCTACCTATTCCCCCTTCTCAATCTCTCCATTGAAAGAGTGTTTTTTTTCTTCCTTGAACTCTTCAGGGTCACGACTTTTGGAATGCTTTCACTTCTTTCCTTTCCTTTGAGAATGTGAGCTAGTTTTTCTACTAGAAGTTTCCTTGGAGTTGCCAATTTCCTTTCCAAAGGACCCTCCCAATGAGTATCCCTTGTCTCCAAGTTGGAAATTCCTCGATGTAATCCTCCTAGTGTGGCCACTTATGGGACCATGTCTTCAAATATCAGTTGGACTTTGACTTCTCTTCGTATGTCGTCGTTCCACATGACTAGTTGCAGGTCCATATGACACCTACCTCTGTATATTAGATAAGCTCTGCAACAAGACAAAATTAATTTCCATTTGTTTTTCTTGCTCCTTTATCAATCTCTCATTTTTGGCCTTGCAACTCTATAATTCATCCATGAGGCTCCTTATAGTTTTAGCCAGATCCAGAGGGGTTTCCACTGCCCTTCTTTCATCGTATTCTTCATCTCTATTGTGGGATCCATCCCCCACTTCATGGCACGTCACCATCCTTTATGCTTGTAGTTTCCTGTGATTCACTAACTACTTGATTGCTTAGAAAACACTTGTTGCTAGCTAACAATATATTAGTTTATGAATAACACATAGTTCATTCTTCTTGAATACACACACAAACAATAGAAATATTGCATTATTTTCTTCAATAAGAGTTTAATTTGACTCTTTAGAAAAGAGTTAAGGTGGGGCGTCACCTTTAAATTTATTTAAATATGGTTTATACCCAACTTGTCCATGATCCCAAAAAGGCCAAGTGTTGTAACCATGCTCTTATACCAATTTGTAACACACTCGACCCCTCAATGGCTTTCCTAGGGATGGGACCTCAAAATTTTGTTCTCCTTAAATGATCAAACCCTTCATTCAGGGTTTCTACCACACTCTTCTCATCAAGATTTTTCCAACCACGGTATCCATGCTCAAAACTAAGCATAGAACCAATGGATATATCTCTCGAAGTTCTTCGAGCATTCATTACTTGAGGGAAACGTGGTGCCCACATGGATCCACCTCACACGTGTTATTTCCAAGTTCCTTCCTCCATGGTGGAAGATCATTCACAGTCCAATCCCATGAATGGACTCACTCTCTTCGTCCTATATTAGTCGTGGAGGGATTCAATGCTTTAGTGCTTCACACATCTTTACTATCTATGCATGAGAATGCCTAGAGTTTTGAATATCCAAAGTCTCATAAGCTCACCATGTGGCTCCCACCTTCAGGCCATTTGGTCTCTCTACCATACTACATCCCAAATCCTATGGAGTCCCAAAGTCTCGGAGTCCCAGAGTCCCAGTCACTTCACCAACTACATTGGTTAGGCAGACACACACCAGGAAATGACATGTAGGAGGGGTCAACGTGACACATGTCACATTCCAATAGGCCTATAGGGTATGTGACACACATGAATCCGGGTGACACATGGTATGTCAAAATAGGGCCCACGTCACCCTGGGGGGCGTCATTTCACCACATCACCCCCATACTGAGATGCTTATAACATTCATCAGATCTCACGGTCGAGATCCACCCATGTATATTTATATATCTACGGATTTGGTTACCTCATGGATTCAAGGTTCGAGAGTTTTGCGATGCAAACTCCTCTTATCTGCTGAAGTTTCCAATATCCTCACTCCAGGGACTAGCGCCACACATCCTCGGTCTATCGATGACTAGGAAAGAACCCAAAGGATCCCTTGATCTATGATTCTAGGTTCTTCGTGGCTCCAGTCTTCAAGGTTTCAGATCCTTGTCTAGTTAGTAAGATAGGTTCACCTAACTACCTGGGGAACCGCCTAACGTCGGTAAACCTTACGAGAAACCAATTCTCTCGGTTACCTTCGACTAGTATAAGGCTGGTAAGGCTGGTCATACTCCAAAGTCGTAGAATTCTGGAGCTCCGAAGCCAATAGTAAATAGCTTCCTTAGGTTTACCTTAAGGTTCCTAGGTATTGTACACATGGGTCCTTTCGAATGGCTCTCTTCCACTCGTCTTCCAAACAAAGAGATCTCCCTTTTCAAGGATTGAACCTCGATATACTTACTGACCTTTATCATGAAATGGTTAAGGACTTGGGTCTGAAATCCAAGTCGCATGACAAGGAGTCTGAAAGAGGTATCCTCTTCAGAATGACAGTTTTAGGTCAACACAATATCTCCTATCTTGACCGTCTTACAAACTTATGTCCCAGGAAGCCTTAGGATCTAAGTTGGGCATATAGACTATCAGTCAGAAGTGTAAGTTCACAAAGAGATGAAGGAATACACATATCATAACCATTCCACACAGAAACAATTTATAAATACACATGTATAAATCCACCCATTCATCCATTATTCAGTTCAATACATAAAATAGGGAAAATACTTATTAGAACCAAATAACATGAAGTGATTGTTGAAATGGGTGCCCATTTCCTCCCAACCATAGGCTCAGTCACTCCTAACTGATTTACCACTAGCCACCCCCGAGCTTGACCATGATTCTCTGAGATATAATCCTTTCTTTCAGCGCAACAATAGTAGGGACAAAGGCTACTCTCCTCCTCTCGCAGGATATTAGCAACGATTTACACAATAGCAATAAAGGAGGACCAACCTCATTTATCAACTTGTATCATAACCCAACTAGTCGTTTCTCTGCAACCAAAATACACTCCTTTATCAGTTCTTCCTTGAACCCGAGAGCTTAGCCTCTCATCTCTGCACTCTTCACAGGTCTCCCTCTCTCTGCGCACCACACCTTCCTTTCTTTCCTTCCTCAGCAATATTGTGCATGGCTCTAATTCCTAGTCTGTGGTCAGGTATAAAAGCCTTATAGATGGGCACTCTGCCCCATCCCCTCATTAACTCTTGAGGAGGCCTTCCCACCTACCAACTTGACTGTAATTCATTTATGGGTTAGAAGATTGTTCTGCTCCTATGAAATTAAATCAAGTAAGGTACTGGGTTGGTGGATTTTAACACAACCATTCTTGGTCCCCTTCACAATCTCTTTCATAGAATTCATGGTCTCTCTTAGTACACCCCCCTTCCAGTAGTCATGTAACACTTATGCATTTTCTAGTAAATAATGCAATTTACCTTCATTGAACTTTCATGCAAAGGTCCATCAAATCAAACATTCACACATATTGAGTTTTCCATAGTCCCTTGGCCAATACAATTATATTTACAAACTGGGGGAAACAAGGTGTTACATTATATCTTCTGAATTTCCTTTGTTTGGGGTTCATTTCATTTTTTGATGCAACACTATATGTGTGTGTTCAATATTTGTACAATGTGTTTTCTCACCACCGTCATCTCCATTGGATCCATCCTTATTGTCTTCTCTATTTATTTTTTGTTTTCATGTTCCTTCCTTAGGAGATAATCTTTTATGTGGAAGGCGATTGGAGGAGGCCTGGACATTAGCACTGGTTTCCCCCCTTCTCCTTATTTTACCTTGTCTTTTGGTATTTGAATTTATTTATGTTAACAAGCCATTGATACATGCATTTGTATCCCTTATTGATGGATTCTGAGTATTTTCCTTATCAAGTCTTGTAAATATGTTATTGTACCTTATTAATGCTAAATGTCGAGAGAACAAGCCATCTTGATCAAAACCCCTTATGGGTTGTGATTTTCTAAATTAAATATATTAAGTGTCTCTTAGACGTATTTTCATATGGGCTACATTCTTAACTATTGTATCCCCAACTCAAATAGGCAATGTAATGAATTGTTTTTTTCTCTTTCTGTCTAAAAGAATACACCGGGCTTTATACTGGCGACAAATTTATGTGACAAAATATCTATCGCAAACAAATACAGGGAGTAGAAGCATGTTTTATTGGAAACCATACAAGCGGATGTAACTATGGATTTGTGCTTGAATGCAAATTTCCTTTCCCTTAAGAAAATCCTCAGTTTCCTTGTTTATTCTCTTGGTTTGTTCCCCAATCAAGATGTTTCTGAAATATCTAAAAAACTTATCTTCAACAATGAAAAAAATGAATGATTATTTATGTTTATATATAACTGGGTACCAGAACTAAACAGGTTCACTATGTATATTAAGAGTTTCCCTAACACGGAGTCTATCAAATAAATCGAAAAAGAAAATTGTAAATACCAAATATACCACCATGAAAAATATTTGACTGCTAAAGTAGTTACATAATTGAAAACATAGTTCAATTGATAAGATGTTTGTTGAATAAAAAATGACATCATTAAAAAATGAAAACTGTAGTTCATATAGAGATGACGTCGGTATGTGTCAAGTTTACTTGGGGCCAACAACATGGGAGAATAACCATGAAAAGTCTCGGTATGGTTCTTGTAGCAAGGTTACATCGATTGTTCAAAGGTTAGTCATGATGTTTTCAGAAGCTAGCAAAAAGTGTCTCAATAAATGGGAGCCGCCTATGTGAGAAGCAAGGAAGGTGTCTTCATCCGCAAGATGAAGTGTTTTATTTGTTGAGGGAAGACAAGGCTTTTTATTGAACATTTTTGGAGTAAGCACGACTACATTCTTTATTTTTTTTGTTACATTAATCATCCTTGTTCTTGAGTCAAACCTTCGATCATACTAGGTCATGAGCTCTTTGAAATAGAAGACTTCAGTAACACAACCAACATTGTCTAGATCTATGGTATAGATTCTATCATTTTTCTTTTCTTTGGGTGACTTGTTCAAGAACCACTAGTATTAGGTAAACGAGTGGAAGTTATTGCCTTCTTTGGCTAGTGAATTGACAATATCGTTGCAAAATGTATCTTTCCTTCTTCTATTTTCCATAATGTTGTTTATGTAATGAATCATGATTTAGATGAACCTTGTGTATAGTATATTAGTGAGTTACCATTTATTTATAGTGGATTGCATGCCCTGTATACACCAGAAGAGAATTTCTGCAGATATGAACTATGTTTGAGACATGGGTAATCATCAATAGAAACAATTATCTAGGTCAGAAACAAGAAATACATTTACTTTGCATAAGATTTGTTACCCTTTTCCTCTTATTTCCTGGCAAATCAAAGAAAATGAAGCTATCACAAATGCTTCAGTTATTGTGCAAATTAGTTGGCTTGTCAGAATATTTGTTTTGAAACTATTTTGTTTACAAACGATGGGAAATGTGATAGTTATGGACGTGACTCTTTCACTAAAAGGTGTTTTCTATAATTAATTTACTTATAGAATACAAGTGGCAATGAACAGAGACCACTAGACAACTCAGAGAAAAGACGAAATTTTACTTCATACAAGTGATAAATAACTTCCATTTTATTCAAATTGTAGCAAGTAAAGGTGTCATAAGTGATTCTCCAGTTAGAATGAAAATTATATAGCTTCTAAGAATTCTAATGCGTGGGTATTTGAAATTCCAAAATTGCGGAAGTGGTAATTATGGCCAGATCAACCATGAATTTTGTGCAGAAGGGTTGAAAATAAAATCAATAAAGTTTTGAATCTCCAAGCAATATAGATGTGCAGAGTGAAAACATGAAAATGATATATTTTTGCAATCTATGAGGATATCAAAGTGTCCAAAGACTTCCCACAATGTGAAAACTCCTCACGTCAAAAATATTTTTCACCAAGAAATTTTCGAAGAATAGTGCATTGGAAACAAAATTTTATATAAGAAATGCATTGGGGTTCTTGCATAGCAGGCACCAGTTCATGTGTTTCTAGCACAAAATATTTATTTTTCTATTGGTAAGATATTTGTAAATGTGAAATGTCCAATTTTTTGTTTCTTATGTGTGAAGACATTTTCTTTGATGATTTGTCTATATGTTTGTACATGTACATCCCTGCACGGATAAGTCTCCATAGGGGTATATATCTGTGGAGTGAAAACATGTGTAAGATATATGTATGCGACCTTCAAGTATATTGTGGTGGAAAAAGACTTCTCTCACAATGTGAAAAGTCCCTAGGTCAAAAATATTTTTCACCAAGAAATTTTTGAAGAATAGTGCATCGGTAACCGAATTTTGAACAAGAAATGTATTGGGGTTCTTGCATGACATGAACCAGTTCATGTGCTACTATTAAAAAAAATATTTACTTTTATATTGTACGAGTTTTATAAATGTGAAATGTCCAATTTGTTGTTTCTTATGTGTAGAGACATTTTCTTTAATGATTTGTCTATACATCCACATTGGTATATCCCTTCACAGATAAGTCTCCGCTATAAAAACATTTTGAAATTTTTTTAATGTAGTTATGTACAAATAATTAAAAGATTAATAATTATTTATTAATATGCCATGTACAATGCATTGTTTGTTAATTTATTAATAATTTATTAATTTATTTAATATAGTCATACTTATACATTGGAAATTTGACACTCGTACATTTACCTATTGCGGCACATGTGCAATGCATTGTTTGTTATGTGCAGATACTTCTTCTTTGATTATTTGTCAGCATATACATGCAAAAATATATCCTTGGACATGTACTTATGTTAGTTGATGTAAACATAAATTTTAAAATATTTTAATATAATTGTATATGCAATGTGCAATTAATTAAATAATTAAATAATTATTACTTATTTAATATTTGAATATAAATACGTTGTTGTTTATGTGTCAAGATTTTTTCTAGAATGATTTGTCCATACATGTGTATAGTAATGTTTATTAGTTGATGTGAAAACTATTTTTATTTTTATTTTAAATGTAGTCATATATAAATAATCAAAATAGTAATAATAATTTATTAATGTGCAATTTATTAAATAATTTATTATTTAGTATTAATTATTAATTATTTAATATTGTAATGTGAAATGCATTGAGACATATCCCCACATAGACATGTCATTATTGATTAATGTGAAATGGATAATATGCAATGTGCAAAGTATTAAATAAATAATAAATTATTAATTATTTATTACTTTTTTAATATTAACTGATTAATTATTTAATATTGCAATGTGCTACTTCTTATGTGTGAATAATTTTGTTTTAATGATCTGTTTGTACCTCTACATAAGTACATTGCAACACAACTATGGTTATGTACTTGTACATTGTAGTTGTATACTCGTACATGTATTTCTTTTACATAGGTGCATGCACCATCTACTATAGTTGCATAATTAATATTTCAGTGTCCAATGATCTTTTATTTATGTTCATAGACATTTTCTTTGACAATTTGTCGACACTTGTACATAGGTATAACTTCACGTAGGTATCATATTATTTATCAATGTGCAATATTCAATGTGTAATTTATTAAATAAATATTTTTTTATTAAATATTAAATATTAATTATTTAATGTTAAATAATTTATTAATTATTAATTATTAGTGGTAGCGATGTTGTCCAATGTGATGTTGGTTATGTGCATAGACTTTTTCTTCGACAATTTGTTTGCATGTCTGCACAGGTATATCCCTACATAGGTATGGTATTATTTATTAATGTGCAATGTGCAATATGCAATGTAATCTTGTTTTGAAGGACCAATCATAATCTATAGAAAAAAATTAATGGCTTAATTATTTGATGTTTTCTAATAATTAATTATTAATTCTTTAATATTGCAATGTGCGGTGGATTATTGCATATGTGCGAAGAGCTTTGCTTGGATGATTTGTCTGCACATCCACATAGGTACATCATTGAGTAGGCATGGTTTTGTACTCATGAATCTTAACTTCGAGACTCATACATGCACCTATTATGTACTAGTACATGTACCATCATCCATGGCTTGATAATTAAGTTGCTTATTAAACTCTTGTACATCCACATGTAAATGTACTTGTTCCAACCATCTCGTACAATTGCATAATTAAATTTCTTATTAAATCTTTTTAGATTCCCTGGAAAGAAGATCTTGTCTTGAAGTACCAATCAAAATCCAAGAAAAAGGTTTTAAATGCTTGCAACAAACTTGAACGATCAAAGAATTAATGTTTTTTTTTTCAATACAAAAATGAAATTGTGGTCAATGGAAATACCAATTTCCATATTACCAAATGTGGTTGGTGTTAGTGATTATTTTTGTCTTAGGTGCAAAAGCACCCAGGTCTGCAAGTTTATCAGGAAGTGCCCAAGTGCAGCATGGGAGATTCCCTGTTTTTCCAGTAGAAAGGCAAGAGAGTGGGAAAAATAGCGTTGGTAGCATCCAAGATATATTTACAAAGCAGATCGATGGTCATCGGGTTTTTGGAGCTACCGAGTTACCTGAGGTTTAGCGCAAGAGGGAGCACCAATAGTTCAAATCAGATTTGGGTCGTCCGATCCAACCGAGACAGGTGGCAGCCTGTCGGTGTATCGGGTATCGGGAGTCAGGAAGCTCTCTGTTCATTGCACTTGAAAGTGCCGATCAATGAAACTTCGAAGCTCCTTTCGAACTAAGCCCTGGATCTCAGCACTAGGTCATATCAAGTGAGCGGGTGAAGGGGGGACAACCCCTTTATAATAGCAAATACTATCTGGGTCATCCATCTGAAGGATGCGCAACATGCATCCATGTCATGTTGGCATTTGGGAGTTCGAGCGATAAGCATTCCTCGCCATTTTACATTTCGAAACCCCAAACCCTGATAGCGCCAAAAGCACCGAAACTTAGGCCCATAGTATTACCGGGTTAGCTTAGAGATGTCAAATCAGTGGGGAACACGTGGCGACCGTTAGGCCCTCCTGACATTTCGCCCGTCGTGACTTTAAAGAAGAAAAATCCTAATCATTTCTCATCCGTGAACCCCAAAACGCAAAAAGCACTCCGACAAAGAGGTCAAAGGAACCTAATTAAGATTCAAGAGAGGGGGCGCTGTGTTCTCCAGGCACTGATTCATGTGATCTATATCTTGATGCCAGCTTGAGGATAAACGAAGAAGAGATAAGGTGGTTGAAGCCTAGCTTCACTCATTAATTACAGGGTATGGACGTCCTAGCTGAAGGTCCACCCGAGATGGTCCTCCGTACTGATTCTTTCCATGGAAGCCATGCCGAGTCTCCAACTCGCCGGGGAAGCCTGCACACGCCAATTCAACATTTAAGGGCTCAACTACCCCCCTGGCATGAGCCATGAAGAATTAAGGTAGCGTATGACAGTAGAATGCATGCCAGATGTGATTGAGGAGATGCCTCTGCTGGACGAAATGGGGAAGAGCATATGTAGGCATTTTGGCCATTTTTTGTATCTATCGATGGTAGAGCGCAGCTCCCGATTGTAAAGTTTTAGCAGACATTCTATCTTTCTGGTCATGCATCTGTATATGATATTTCTTATTTTATAACAGACAGTATTCTTACTCCATCTAAGTTTTCATCTTATGCTAAGAGAGTTCGTGATCGACTGATTCGCACGAATTATGGCAATTCTGTTGTGATAAAGGATTTATTGTGGCATTATTGTTTTCTCTGGTTTTCTTTGTTTGAACATAGGAGGATCTTGCATTTAGATGTCTTCTTCCACCGTCTGTTAGGAACTTGATGTTTACGACATACGTTTGCATCTCTCTGATACAAGTCTTTCCCCTACTCACCCTTACTACAACTCACTATCTGAAGTTACCTAAGACCTCACTTGCCCATGCATGCCTGGCCTAGTTCCGGAGTTAAGACCACATCGTTTGAGTTAACCTCCATATGATCACCTCATTAAACAAATCGTGACATAAACTGATGGGCGTCGGGCTGTGCTCCTGCTGCAATCCAGGGGTGACTTCCGACGTTAACATTTCTGGCACTGTTGTCGGGGATGAAGTTGAAGATTTTACCTGGGCAGAACGACATTGAGCCTCTGATTATGAAGGTGCATCAGACATCAAGGCCCTTAAAGATTGCTACTATGCACCTAGCAACTCCACTGTTGCGACTCCATTGTTTCCACATCACTATTTCAATTGTGACTACTATTAGCACACCTGAAAGCTGACCCGAAGGAGCTTTCTCAAGAAGGTTTCAGCATCTTCTTTCTCAGTCTGAGAAGCTTCCTAGGGTAACAACAACGTTAAGATATGGCCTTTGATGGTGAACAAGGACCAGGCATATTTCAAGTTGCGCATCTTTCACCTGGTGACTCCGTGATTCTAGGATCGATTGGCAAATCCACTGTTTCGATATGGAGAAAATTATGGCTCAAAAGTTTGCTTTCTGTGACTTTTCCCAGATAGTTGGGTTTCCTAATGCACTTCTTGATAAAGACCAATGGGAAGATTTCCTCCCTAAATTTCATGCAACAAGTTGGGAGGAACCAGCTGAGCATTTACTGGACTTCCATGAGGCTATTCACTGACACAATATCACGCATGAGGATGTCCGGATTAAGCTCTTTAGGTATTCATTGAAGGGAGATGCTCTTGAATGGTGTCGGCCTCTTCCCGCTGCAAGAATCCCCTCTTTAACAGGTTTTCATACAGCTTTCAATTCTTTTTATAAAGACTACTATCTAGCTGATTACTTTTTTGAAAACTGTTGTGAGGAGTTTTCTTCGCTTCATGAAGCCTCTGCTAGCCCTGAAGACCATGTCCATGATAAATCCTTTACTGTGGAGGAAAGAATTTTCCATGAAAAAATAGAGGTGTTGAATGACATTAATTGTGTTAGCCCTGGAACGGAAGCATATGACATTATTTCAAATGCACTTGCTCTTTTAGATGTTCATAACGATCAACATGCCTCTTGTGAAAATTATGATTTTATAGAGCAGATGTGTTCTATAGTAGATGGCTTACCTGGGCATCGGGTGGAAGAAGATGTTCCTAGCAGCTATGCTCATGATGATGAAGACCCTCTCTTTTTAAAAGAGGGGTTAGTTGTGGAAGAGGTTTCTTCTCTTTTCCCCTAGGGGGTTTCTCACGATATATTTTTACCCGGGATTAAAGAGAAAAGGATTATGTATGAGCATCCAGAAGCAGCAGGTCCTGCTATCCTTGAAACAATTTTTTTTTACAGGATCACTGTTCTGGAGGAGGATCATATCAATGAAGGACAACCCCTTTTCAATATATATTATAGTGATGATGAGTAGAAATATTATGCTACTTTTGATCACTATAGAGATACTGAAGAGCCATTCAGCAAACAGAACCACCCCATGGTCCCTATTTATGATGAATACGAATCGGACCTGGGGGAGACCGAACCAAAGGAGCAAAATATTTCCTGTCCAGAGCTAGTCAGCGAGTAGCCACCGCCCGAGAGAAGCAAGCCTACGTTAGTTGTCCACCATCAACCTATGCTTATCAGAGATATTCAACCACAGGTAAACAATTGTGTAGCAGAGGAAGGTGTCTGTCGCCCATTTTCTAGAATTTTCCACTCATTCTATGACCTTGTCTACAAGTACATGGAGTGGTATTTCCCCTATGCCTTGGAGCCGCCCTATTTGATCTCAACTCCAGCCTGTAAGGAGGATTTGAAGAGTGTAACCGCTCTACTATCACGGTTACACCATCTGCTAATGATCATCGACAGAAGGAAGGAGCTTCTATCCAGGAAGTTTCTTGAATGGCTATGGTGGAAGTTTTATTTCACCTAGCCCATGTAAAGTGTTTTATTAGCTTAGGACTATACATAAATAAGCTCCTGTAAGCATGAATGTTTATTTTGTTTTGTTTTTATTTTTCGGCCTGTATTCTCAGTAGCAGGATGTTTTGAACCTGACTCCATAGCCCAACAGCAAGGCACTGAAGTTGTGGAATGAGTTCTTAGAGCATCACAGGGACGACTCTATCCCCCATGGAGCCTAATGTTAGTGATTATTTTTGTCTTAGGCGCAAAGGCACCCAGGTCTGCAGGTTGCTCAGGAAGTGCCCAAGAGCAGCACAAGAGATTCCCTGTTTTTTCGGTAGCAAGGCAAGCGAGTGGGAAAAATAGCATTGGCAGCATCCAAGATCTATTTACAAATCAGATCGACGGTCATCGGGTTTTCGGAGCTACCGAGTTGCCCGAGGTTTAGCGCAGGAGGGAGCACCAATAGTTCAAATCAGATTTGGGTTATCTGATCCAACCAGGACAGGTGGAAGCTTGTCGGCGTATCAGGTATCAGGAGTCAAGAATCTCTCTGTCCATTTCACTTGAAAGTGTCGATCAATGAAACTTCAACGCTCCTTCCTAACTAAGCCTGTGATCTCAGCACCAGGTCATATCAAGCGAGTGGGTGAAGGGGGGACAAGCCATTTATAATAGAAAATACTATATGGGTCATCCATCTGAAGGACGTGCGGTACGCGTCCACGTCATGTCGGCATTCAGGAGTTCGAGCGGTAAGCATTGCCCGCCATTTTACATTTCGAAACCCCGAACCCTGATAGCGCCGAAAGCGACGAAACTTAGGCCCACAGTATTACCAGGTTAGTTTAGAGCTGTCAAATCAGTGGGGAACACATGGCGACCATTAGGCCCTCCCGACGTTTCACCCATCGCGACTTTAAAGGAGAAAAATCCTAATCCTTTCTCATCTGCGAACCCTGAAACGTCAAAAGAACTCCGACAGAGAGGTCAAAGGTGCCTAATTAAGATTAAAGAGAGGGGGCACTATGTTCTCCAGGCACTCATTCATGTGATCTAAATCCCGATGCTAGCTTGAGGATAAATGAAGAAGAGATAAGGTGGTTGAAGCCTAGCTTCACTCATTAATTACAGGGTATGGACATCCTGACTAAAGGTCCATCCGATATGGTCCTTCGTACTGATTCTTTCCATGGAAGTCACACCGAGTCTCCAACACGCCAGGGAAGCCTGCACATGCCAATTCAACATTTAAGGCC
>JZKD02S0883220.1:0-14109 GCA_000966675.3 Picea glauca | reverse complement strand
GCCCCTGTGCGACGTGCAGGCAGATTGATGAACCCAACAAATTATATTTCCCACTTGTCAAAGGGATCAAGTGTAGTTATAGAGAAGAGTGGGAGCTCATCTCTGCGACATGGCTTTCCTACTCATTGACATACATCGTAGTGTTTGTAGTAGTCTTTAGAGTTTGCAAAGAGAGAAGGCCACCAAATCTCGACGGGCAGGACCTTGCGCACGGTAGCTTTACCGACATTGTGACCTCTAGCAATACCTTCATGTGCCTCATAGAGAAGGGAGTATCATTCGTGTTCCAAATCACATCGACGTAGGATTCCACTTGCGCCCAATTTATACAATTGTTCGACAATCAACTGATAATTAGCACTGTGGGTCACTAATTTCCTACGTTGCACAAGAGTATATTCAGTAGGAGCTTGGCTACTGATGATGAATTCTGCGATTTCAGCCAATTGATTAGGTATGAATTCCACTCGGAAGAGTTGTGCATCCAAGAGTTCATCATAGAGGTTCTTAGCAACTTTCCAAGTATGAATCTGCAATATATGATATGGTCCAACATTGTGTTTTTCTGGCTTAACAACAAATTCAAAGTCAGAATTCTTGAAATAACAGTAACCATCGGTAGATTCGGCCACCCAACACGGGTTTGTTGTCTAAATACTCAAGGGAGTAATGATCAATGAAGAATTTGAAAGTAGGTCTGTTGACAGGCGTAAGTGACACTCCGTCAACTGGAAGGTCAAATCCAAACCGGGGTTGTCTAAATAACCCAATCCGTTTGGAATGAAATGCCCTGACGAGTTTAATGGCTCCGTTGGCCAACTAAAGTCCTAAAAATGATCAAATAAATGAAACTAATCTAAAAGCTATGATACTAAGAATATAAGTTTACTAATTAAAAGTGTTCAAATGGAAACATGAATATGTGCATATGATTATAAATAGTCTATGTACAACTTGCAAGATTTACTTGATATATTGTGAAATGGATGTTCTTAAAAGTGTTTATAAAAGAGATAAAGAAAACACATACATTTTTTTGTTTTCTTTTGAATATTTAAAAATCTAAAACTAATGAATACTAAGCAAATATAATTGAAATAAGAATAGATAAACAATTAAAGCTAGTTCATGCTATCCTTATTTCATTAGTAAATAATTTAACTAAATAACAAGTAAACTAACCTGTAATTAATCGATCAAACTCAGTTTATCTTCCTGTGTAATTCGAGCTCCTAACTGTCCTGCATGTGAGGGAAACATGTGACAGAACAATACTACTATTTCCAGAATAAATTCAAAGAAAATGTTTGAAGTATTGGAGTGAGAATATGACAACAGAATGATAACTGTAAAAATCTTATGATCTCATGATAATCAATAACTTAGAATGAAGAGAAACTCAATTCAACTATTAATATAATCCATCATTTATTATCTAGAATAAATTGACAATAATCAAACGACAGATTAATCACAGATGTAAAATAGAATAACAAATTATAGACATCATCTAAATACTTAATAATATGAAACACCATATGATAATCAGATTAAAGATGCATCAACCATAATAATATTTCATAAGACTGAGGCAATGAAAGAACAAAAAATGGAATCAACATCACACAGGTCTAAAGCCAAATGGTGAATAGCTTCTCCATATAAGTTCTCCAAATCATATGTTCATAATGTGTCCCAACAAAAGTTATCATCACTACTAACAGTGATTACTATTTAAACTAGTCTTGGTTTAAAAGACTCTTATCATGCAAGATAGAGTGCAATCTCCAAAAAATAGATTGTTTTACAAAAATAGTATAATAGGAAACCACTCCTGTAGGAGTTGGTTTGTAAAAAAATATTACATAATAACAAAGTTTTATCAACATAAAAGAAATAAACTACTGAATAATACAACGTATGATCCAAGATGGTTTCTCCATGTAAACAACACCATAATTATCATTTTCCCGTAGATAGCAAAAACAAAATTGATATTCAGAAAATAATGCTAACTAATATTCAGAAATAGACTGGCTACATAATCGTGAGATTCTGTAGCTAGTCTTATATTAACAAAGAAAATCAAAACTAGATCTTCCTATTTTGACTTTCATAACAAAATAAAATGAAATAAAATCAAACAAAATCACTTTTACCATTTAGAAATTAGACAGTGAAGGGTCGAACAATTTTGAATTAATGATGTCATTGAAGTTGGTTGCATTTTTCATAATTATATTACCAAATCTTTTGGGTCTTTTATTTGCCCGTTCTGCGCATGCTTTCAACTCTTGGTTTTCTTGTTCAAGTAGAGAATTGCGAGCAGCCATATGTTTTACTTGTGCCTGTAACAATGGTATGTCCCTATAATAGTGTTCTACCCAATCCAAACAACTGTCACAATGTACCGGTGCTATAGCAGGTCGAGGTGGAATATATTCAACACCGAGTATTTTGTGCTTCCCTGTGGCTTGTTTCAAGTCATGGCTAATTCTAGCAAGACCCTCTTGGCCTTTCAGAAACAAGGGTAGTCTAGAGACAAAGTCATATTGCTCAATTTGACCAATAGTTTCATTCCCAAGACACTGATTATCCGGATCTTCTAGTGCAAGGAAATCGTTGATCTCGTTGTTTGAGAAGTGATCATTGACCTCAATCATAGAGATCGATCTGAAATGATCATGTCTTCGATTCTTTAGACTCCTAGATATTAGCTGACTAGATCTCTTATTTATAAAATTCAAGTCTAAGCTTTCCTGTTTCTTACCCTTACGATTTTTCTTGACAATGGGTTTGTCATTAAAGCCCTGATTCGGCTCTATAGCAGGGGTAGGAGAAATTATTTCTTTCAACACATCCACTACCTGTTCTAACAATTTTCTGGGTGAAAAAATACATCGTGATTTCTTACCCAGGGGGGTTTGCAAAGAAACAAAAATAGGTTCATTAATTTCATAGTCGTTAGGTGAATCAAAACCTTGACTCTTGGTCACGAGATTATCAGAATTGGGGTTCACATTTAAAGGTGGATTCACTATGCTGTCAGGTTGGGAAAAACCATTTCAACTCAGGAAGCTTTCCCAAGTGTCCCCGATTTGTGACAGGTGCGATAGAAACAAGATTCTTATAAGCCCGTGATGAAAGAGGCTTGGTAGAGGGTTCAAGACCTGTTTCTTATAACGTTTTGACATTTTATATAGGTTCATCAACAAGTAGAAGGGCACGTTTAGTTTAAAACCTAGGAACAACATCAACAGTCAGATGTGGTATAAAAATACCAAACCATACTTACCCTCGCATGTTATAAACTGTTTAAGAATCAAAATAAGGTTGTGTCATCGAGGTTTTAGGAGGGTAATAGGAATACCTTTAGGGCAGTAGGTAGATTCGTGAGAGACCATGAACATGCTCCATGGAATATCTTCAAGTTTGACATTTTTAAATCACTTTTCTCCTTCCTGCGGGAGTCCTGTTTCCCGAGATATAGAGTCCTCTGTGACCTCCAATTGCACATACCCAACTTTAGCTCTGAACCCATCAAAGGTTTGAGAAAAGGCCTCTGCGACCGCCAGGTTATATCCTTCGAATTTCTATATGAAGGTATCCCGACTGTGAGCCTGCAAATCATCTATGGCATTGTCGTGAGCAAGAAGGGCCTGACATCCATTAGGTTCAATTCGAACCACAGGGGCCATGGTCACTGTCAAATAGACACAATAGATATCGCGGGAGGAAGGCTTTGACTTCCAATAAACGAGTAAAAAGGAGATGTCTGTGAAAACCGCAACGACCCGATACCTACGAAGTTTGGAGATTGTCATGTTTGATAACTTAATTTTGGAGAGATAGAAAACCAGAGGGCATGCAGACCTACGATCCATTACACATAATGAATATCAAACCCTCAACCACCATTGAATGCCAATTCAAACAATGAATGGGGGTCATTAATGTACAGGCAACAGGGTGAGGTGTAGTCGCAGGTACATCAGACCTATACCAAGTGACATGAAGGCGATATGACTGATATACCAAAGAGCATGTATCGATTGTTAACCTAAGGTTGCAACACGATTATGGATGAACAATCAAACCATACAATCAACCATAGAAAATATCATAATACATAAAATAATGTGACAGTCAATTAATCAATGAGCTTATAAAACTTCAATTTANGCCCCTGTGCGACGTGCAGGCAGATTGATGAACCCAACAAATTATATTTCCCACTTGTCAAAGGGATCAAGTGTAGTTATAGAGAAGAGTGGGAGCTCATCTCTGCGACATGGCTTTCCTACTCATTGACATACATCGTAGTGTTTGTAGTAGTCTTTAGAGTTTGCAAAGAGAGAAGGCCACCAAATCTCGACGGGCAGGACCTTGCGCACGGTAGCTTTACCGACATTGTGACCTCTAGCAATACCTTCATGTGCCTCATAGAGAAGGGAGTATCATTCGTGTTCCAAATCACATCGACGTAGGATTCCACTTGCGCCCAATTTATACAATTGTTCGACAATCAACTGATAATTAGCACTGTGGGTCACTAATTTCCTACGTTGCACAAGAGTATATTCAGTAGGAGCTTGGCTACTGATGATGAATTCTGCGATTTCAGCCAATTGATTAGGTATGAATTCCACTCGGAAGAGTTGTGCATCCAAGAGTTCATCATAGAGGTTCTTAGCAACTTTCCAAGTATGAATCTGCAATATATGATATGGTCCAACATTGTGTTTTTCTGGCTTAACAACAAATTCAAAGTCAGAATTCTTGAAATAACAGTAACCATCGGTAGATTCGGCCACCCAACACGGGTTTGTTGTCTAAATACTCAAGGGAGTAATGATCAATGAAGAATTTGAAAGTAGGTCTGTTGACAGGCGTAAGTGACACTCCGTCAACTGGAAGGTCAAATCCAAACCGGGGTTGTCTAAATAACCCAATCCGTTTGGAATGAAATGCCCTGACGAGTTTAATGGCTCCGTTGGCCAACTAAAGTCCTAAAAATGATCAAATAAATGAAACTAATCTAAAAGCTATGATACTAAGAATATAAGTTTACTAATTAAAAGTGTTCAAATGGAAACATGAATATGTGCATATGATTATAAATAGTCTATGTACAACTTGCAAGATTTACTTGATATATTGTGAAATGGATGTTCTTAAAAGTGTTTATAAAAGAGATAAAGAAAACACATACATTTTTTTGTTTTCTTTTGAATATTTAAAAATCTAAAACTAATGAATACTAAGCAAATATAATTGAAATAAGAATAGATAAACAATTAAAGCTAGTTCATGCTATCCTTATTTCATTAGTAAATAATTTAACTAAATAACAAGTAAACTAACCTGTAATTAATCGATCAAACTCAGTTTATCTTCCTGTGTAATTCGAGCTCCTAACTGTCCTGCATGTGAGGGAAACATGTGACAGAACAATACTACTATTTCCAGAATAAATTCAAAGAAAATGTTTGAAGTATTGGAGTGAGAATATGACAACAGAATGATAACTGTAAAAATCTTATGATCTCATGATAATCAATAACTTAGAATGAAGAGAAACTCAATTCAACTATTAATATAATCCATCATTTATTATCTAGAATAAATCGATAATAATCAAACGACAGATTAATCACAGATGTAAAATAGAATAACAAATTATAGACATCATCTAAATACTTAATAATATGAAACACCATATGATAATCAGATTAAAGATGCATCAAACATAATAATATTTCATAAGACTGAGGCAATGAAAGAACAAAAAATGGAATCAACATCACACAGGTCTAAAGCCAAATGGTGAATAGCTTCTCCATATAAGTTCTCCAAATCATATGTTCATAATGTGTCCCAACAAAAGTTATCATCACTACTAACAGTGATTACTATTTAAACTAGTCTTGGTTTAAAAGACTCTTATCATGCAAGATAGAGTGCAATCTCCAAAAAATAGATTGTTTTACAAAAATAGTATAATAGGAAACCACTCCTGTAGGAGTTGGTTTGTAAAAAAATATTACATAATAACAAAGTTTTATCAACATAAAAGAAATAAACTACTGAATAATACAACGTATGATCCAAGATGGTTTCTCCATGTAAACAACACCATAATTATCATTTTCCCGTAGATAGCAAAAACAAAATTGATATTCAGAAAATAATGCTAACTAATATTCAGAAATAGACTGGCTACATAATCGTGAGATTCTGTAGCTAGTCTTATATTAACAAAGAAAATCAAAACTAGATCTTCCTATTTTGACTTTCATAACAAAATAAAATGAAATAAAATCAAACAAAATCACTTTTACCATTTAGAAATTAGACAGTGAAGGGTCGAACAATTTTGAATTAATGATGTCATTGAAGTTGGTTGCATTTTTCATAATTATATTACCAAATCTTTTGGGTCTTTTATTTGCCCGTTCTGCGCATGCTTTCAACTCTTGGTTTTCTTGTTCAAGTAGAGAATTGCGAGCAGCCATATGTTTTACTTGTGCCTGTAACAATGGTATGTCCCTATAATAGTGTTCTACCCAATCCAAACAACTGTCACAATGTACCGGTGCTATAGCAGGTCGAGGTGGAATATATTCAACACCGAGTATTTTGTGCTTCCCTGTGGCTTGTTTCAAGTCATGGCTAATTCTAGCAAGACCCTCTTGGCCTTTCAGAAACAAGGGTAGTCTAGAGACAAAGTCATATTGCTCAATTTGACCAATAGTTTCATTCCCAAGACACTGATTATCCGGATCTTCTAGTGCAAGGAAATCGTTGATCTCGTTGTTTGAGAAGTGATCATTGACCTCAATCATAGAGATCGATCTGAAATGATCATGTCTTCGATTCTTTAGACTCCTAGATATTAGCTGACTAGATCTCTTATTTATAAAATTCAAGTCTAAGCTTTCCTGTTTCTTACCCTTACGATTTTTCTTGACAATGGGTTTGTCATTAAAGCCCTGATTCGGCTCTATAGCAGGGGTAGGAGAAATTATTTCTTTCAACACATCCACTACCTGTTCTAACAATTTTCTGGGTGAAAAAATACATCGTGATTTCTTACCCAGGGGGGTTTGCAAAGAAACAAAAATAGGTTCATTAATTTCATAGTCGTTAGGTGAATCAAAACCTTGACTCTTGGTCACGAGATTATCAGAATTGGGGTTCACATTTAAAGGTGGATTCACTATGCTGTCAGGTTGGGAAAAACCATTTCAACTCAGGAAGCTTTCCCAAGTGTCCCCGATTTGTGACAGGTGCGATAGAAACAAGATTCTTATAAGCCCGTGATGAAAGAGGCTTGGTAGAGGGTTCAAGACCTGTTTCTTATAACGTTTTGACATTTTATATAGGTTCATCAACAAGTAGAAGGGCACGTTTAGTTTAAAACCTAGGAACAACATCAACAGTCAGATGTGGTATAAAAATACCAAACCATACTTACCCTCGCATGTTATAAACTGTTTAAGAATCAAAATAAGGTTGTGTCATCGAGGTTTTAGGAGGGTAATAGGAATACCTTTAGGGCAGTAGGTAGATTCGTGAGAGACCATGAACATGCTCCATGGAATATCTTCAAGTTTGACATTTTTAAATCACTTTTCTCCTTCCTGCGGGAGTCCTGTTTCCCGAGATATAGAGTCCTCTGTGACCTCCAATTGCACATACCCAACTTTAGCTCTGAACCCATCAAAGGTTTGAGAAAAGGCCTCTGCGACCGCCAGGTTATATCCTTCGAATTTCTATATGAAGGTATCCCGACTGTGAGCCTGCAAATCATCTATGGCATTGTCGTGAGCAAGAAGGGCCTGACATCCATTAGGTTCAATTCGAACCACAGGGGCCATGGTCACTGTCAAATAGACACAATAGATATCGCGGGAGGAAGGCTTTGACTTCCAATAAACGAGTAAAAAGGAGATGTCTGTGAAAACCGCAACGACCCGATACCTACGAAGTTTGGAGATTGTCATGTTTGATAACTTAATTTTGGAGAGATAGAAAACCAGAGGGCATGCAGACCTACGATCCATTACACATAATGAATATCAAACCCTCAACCACCATTGAATGCCAATTCAAACAATGAATGGGGGTCATTAATGTACAGGCAACAGGGTGAGGTGTAGTCGCAGGTACATCAGACCTATACCAAGTGACATGAAGGCGATATGACTGATATACCAAAGAGCATGTATCGATTGTTAACCTAAGGTTGCAACACGATTATGGATGAACAATCAAACCATACAATCAACCATAGAAAATATCATAATACATAAAATAATGTGACAGTCAATTAATCAATGAGCTTATAAAACTTCAATTTAATAAGATATAGGTTCCCTCAAAGTGTAATCTCTTGGGTAAAAGAATAGAAGAAAATCACAAACTATAGAATGATTATCCAAGCCAAGATTTTGTTTAAATTTAATGCTTGCAGTCATAAATTTTAAACAAAACAAACGAAATCTAAACGAAGAACTCATAAAATAAGTTACCCCAATAAATCGCCTTGAAGCCAAAAGACATAAACGTTTATAAATGCAAGGAGGATGCAACGACATAAATATTTTATCTCTTTGTGATGATTTTTACTTGTGATAAAGATTCGACAGAATTGGTGGCTACCAACAATGGTGACATGTTGGGCGAAGTAGTTATCTCTGCATTACCAGAAAGTTTATGTCAGGTGCATAGATGAAATATTTTTTTATAAACAGTTAATGACATATCAAGCATTCCAATCATAACTCAGAAAATAACGTAGTTTTATCATTGGATGTATTTCTGTTCGAAAATGTAATCTGGTATCTTATTTAGATTACAGGTGTAGCGATGTTTATATAGATGACTTCGATACTGTTGACAGGGCCACTGCTGCCAGTAGGCGTCCATAGCCTCGACAATGATGTCATTTAACCCACTCTAGTACCTCTATCATGTCCAAGAGTCGTCCATTCATGATAAAAAATATCGTCATACTTGATCAAATCGAAAGACATACATGAGGATCTTCTTAAACCTGACATTGCTTCGCTGCCAACGGGCCTGTTCAGTACCCTGACGAAGTTGCCTTGGTATCATGAGTGCATTTACCCGTTGCCAACATACCTGTTCAATGTCTCAATGAGTTTACAGACACTTCCCACACATTACAGTTCTTCCAACTCTCTAGAATTTGTTTATAATTTCCAGAACTTCATGATGTTCAAGAGAGCGGGGTGATACTGAAAATCTCACATTTTGGTGATGAGAGGTTTAATCATTTACAAATTATTTTTCTGTTTTGATGACTTTTATCATGATTTGGACAGTTAGATTTTTGTTAAGAAATCCTCTCTAGGATGGGGAATCACATTGAGTTCTCATTAAAACAGGGGCGGCATTAGAAGTTTATTAAGGATAATCACATCTTCCTGTGATTTTAATGAGAAACCGGGAATGTTGTTTGAACAAGAAATTACTTCTTGTTGATTTGAGTTTAGCATTCACTGCTCAGGTGCTTGAAAAGTTATCAACTAATACTAATGAAAAAATTTAGATTCCCTTCAACAAATAATGATGATTCAAACATAATCATTTTTAGAAAACAAATCAAAATCAAGCAAAATGAAAAGAACCAAAATAAAAAAAATAGAAAAGAAAATTAAACATGTTTACAAGAGGGTGGATCATAAATCATCAAGTGAAATACCTCTTGAGAGCCTAACCATTCACTGGGAAAGTGTCTGGCTGTCCCTCCAAATTATGCAGATGGAAAGAGCTAGGACCCAATTTTTCAAAAATTACAAATGGTCCCAGCCACAGGTTTTGGAACTTGGTATGCCCCCCTTACCCTCGTGGCCTTTATCCCACTTGAGAACTAAATCCCTAACATCAAAATTTCTATCAGAAGATGAATTTGCATCAAACCAGCTCTTCACAATTTGCTGGTGCTGGTCCAATTTATGTTTAGCTTATGTTCTCACCTCTTCTAGTTTTAATAAAGCATTTATTCAGTTTTCTAGAGGAGGACACTCTTCTTCTTGAACTTTCTACGATAATTGCAGAGAAGGGAGTAAGACATGTGGGGGGAGGATGGCTTCTCTTCCGTAGACGAGGAAGAAAGGGGAATTACCAACGAAAGATTTTGGAGTTACCCTATCAACCCAAAGTGCATTATACAGTGCATTGTGTCAATTCTTGTGGTTTTCTGAAACTGTCCTTCTAATAATCTTGATTATATTCTTATTTGTCGATTCTGCTAGACCATTCCCTTGAGGGTAGCAACTCTCATAATGCTTCAGTTTAATCTCATTTTTCAGAGCGAAAACATTCATATCAAGGGACGAAAAACAAGAGGCGTTATAAAAAACCAGACATTCGGGAATTTCGAATCGAGTAATGATGTGGGAGTTCAGAAAAGACACTACCTGATTGGTGTTGAACACTTTTAAAGGAAAATCTTCATACCATCTTGTAAAATAGTCTGTTGCTGTGAGGATGTACTTGTGCTACTGCGAAGAAGGGGGATTGATTGGTCTTATAATGTATTGGGCCCATTTCTGAAAAGGTGTGTCTACAGTAATAGGTTGCAAATAAAAAACTGCCTTTTTCACCTGTCCTGCAACCTTTTGGCATATTACACATTTGTGGGACATCGTATGGGCATATTTAAACAAGGTAGGCCAATAGTATCCATCCCTTAGCACTTTGTGGGGTCCTGCCTCAGTGGGGTCCTTAGATACTGCCTTAGAGAGTACTATAATTGGCTATCCCATTGTTCCACCCGTTAAAGACCTGACATATTACAGAGCAAAACAAGAAGCATAACCTATTTTAGTGGTATCATTTGAACCAATTGAAGTCGATCAAGTAAAAGAATATGTTTTCATTCCAATTGATCGAATGAATATACTTTTGACGGAGAGAGGGGAAGGAACTTCATACATCTCGGGTTGTTTAGCTTATCTCATTTGCTAGTGGATCCCACCAAAGTGACCACCGACATCACTGGCATGAAGTTCAGACAACACTTTTTCAGACTCCTCCTTTTCTAAACAATGCAGAAAAACACCATCAAAGTTCTTTCGAAATAATATATCATTGATTAACTAGAAAGATGCATATTTATGCCTAAGTTCTCTTATGTTTTTAGGATCAAGATTGCGGGGAGAAGATCCATGCGTTAAATAAAATCTAATGTTCTCATACCAAGAATTGGGAGTAACTTGTGCACAACTGATCTGTTTTTCGTTATGATGATTTGCAGTTGATGTGTTTATTTGACTTTCTAATTCTTCAACTGAATCAACCACTAGTTTACACAGGCCTTGACCTCTAACAATTTGTGCATGAGTTATTTCAAGGTCATATTCCTGTAGTGATGTGATCCAATTTGCCCTTTTCTCACCCAACTCTTTTTGTACTAACAAGTTTCTAACAACGAGGTAAGGAACAACAACTTTGGTTTTGAATTTTAACAGGTAAGACCAGAAGTGTTTCACTGCTTTAAAAACAGCATATGCCTGCTGATCTACTGCTGAGTAATTAAGTTATGCTTCTTTAAAAGAAGAAATCATGAAGGCAATGGGTATCTCATTACTTTTAGCATTTTTCTGTGTAAGAACAACAACATAGGATCTGTCATATGCAAAAGTGTAAAGAGTGAAATCCTGAGAAAAATCGGGACTCGTCAGGGAAGGGGCTTCCATTATTGCTTTTCTAATTAAATTGAAAGCCTGAATTTCTTGAGCTACCCATCGGTAAAAACATATTTTTTAATTAGATTGTATAGCCGTCTAACCATTTCTGAGAAGCTCGGGACAAATCTTCTGACAAAATTAATCTTACCCAAAAATGATTGCATGAACTTTTTGGAAGAAGGAGGGGGAAGTTTAGCAATGGCTTGGGTTCTTTCGGGGTCAATAATCATTCCATCCTTAGATACTATGAACCCAAGCATTTTTCCCTGGTCTACTGCAAATACCGATTTCTTAGGGTTGAGAGATATGCCGAACTTGCGACATCGTTCTAAGATAGCTCTACAGTGAGACAAGTGATCTTTCTTGTTTTTAGAAAAGACAGTGACACCATCCAGATAGACCACAATTGATTGGTTAATGAGGCCACAAAAAACAATATCCATTTCTCTCTGGAAAGTGGCACTGACATTTATCAATCCAAAAGACATTTTTCTGTAGGCGTAAGTGTCCCATGGGTTACAACAGGTGGTTTTAAGTTGGTCCGAAGGAGACATAAGGACCTGGTTGTATCCCGAAAAACCATCTAGCAACGATAAACTTTCGGAACCAGAGACATGTTGTAGAATTTGTTCCATTGGAGGAACATGGTAGTTGTCTTTATCAGACACTCGGTTTAGGTTTCGAAAATCGACACAAAGTCTAATTTCACCACTTTGCTTCCTTACAGGGACTAAAGTAGACACCCATTGAGTGTGCCTAACTAGGAAAATTATCTTTGCAGGTAGTAATTTGTTTAGTTCCTTTTTAACANGGAACTTCATACATCTCGGGTTGTTCAACTTATCTCATTTGCTAGTGGATCCCACCAAAGTGACCACCGACATCACTGGCATGAAGTTCAGACAACACTTTTTCAGACTCCTCATTTTCTAAACAACGCAGAAAAACACCATCAAAGTTCTTTCGAAATAATATATCATTGATTAACTAGAAAGATGCATATTTATGCCTAAGTTCTCTTCTATTTTTAGGATCAAGATTGCGGGGAGCAGATCCATGCGTAAAATAAAATCTAATGTTCTCATACCAAGAATTGGGAGTAACTTGTGCACAACTGATCTATTTTTCATTATGATGATTTGTAGTTGATGTGTTTATTTGACTTTCTAATTCTTCAACTGAATCAACCACTAGTTTACACAGACCTTGACCTCTAACAATTTGTGCATGAGTTATTTCAAGGTCATATTCCTGTAGTGATGTGATCCAATTTTCCCTTTTCTCACCCAACTCTTTTTGTACTAACAAGTTTCTAACAATGAGGTAAGGAACAACAACTTTGGTTTTGGATTTTAACAGGTAAGACCAGAAGTGTTTCACTGCTTTAAAAACAACATATGCTTGCTGATCTACTGCTGAGTAATTAAGTTATGATTCTTTAAAAGTAGAAATCATGAAGGCAATGGGTATCTCATTACTTTTAGCATTTTTCTGTGTAAGAACAACAACATAGGATCTGTCAGATGCAAAAGTGTAAAGAGTGAAATCCTGAGAAAAATCGGGACTCATCAGGGAAGGGGCTTCCATTATTGATTTTCTAATTAAATTGAAAGCCTGAATTTCTTGAGCTACCCATCGGTAAAAACATCTTTTTTTAATTAGATTTTATAGCCATCTAACCATTTCTGAGAAGCTCGGGACAAATCTTCTGACAAAATTAATCTTACCCAAAAAGGATTGCATGAACTTTTTGGAAGAAGGAGGGGGAAGTTTAGCAATGGCTTGGGTTCTTTCGGGGTCAATAATCATTCCATCCTTAGATACTATGAACCCAAGCATTTTTCCCTGGTCTACTGCAAATACCGATTTCTTAGGGTTGAGAGATATGCCGAACTTGCGACATCGTTCTAAGATAGCTCTACAGTGAGACAAGTGATCTTTCTTGTTTTTAGAAAAGACAGTGACACCATCCAGATAGACCACAATTGATTGGTTAATGAGGCCACAAAAAACAATATCCATTTCTCTCTGGAAAGTGGCACTGACATTTATCAATCCAAAAGACATTTTTCTGTAGGCGTAAGTGTCCCATGGGTTACAACAGGTGGTTTTAAGTTGGTCCGAAGGAGACATAAGGACCTGGTTGTATCCCGAAAAACCATCTAGCAACGATAAACTTTCGGAACCAGAGACATGTTGTAGAATTTGTTCCATTGGAGGAACATGGTAGTTGTCTTTATCAGACACTCGGTTTAGGTTTCGAAAATCGACACAAAGTCTAATTTCACCACTTTGCTTCCTTACAGGGACTAAAGTAGACACCCATTGAGTGTGCCTAACTAGGAAAATTATCTTTGCAGGTAGTAATTTGTTTAGTTCCTTTTTAACA
>JZKD02S0883197.1:210598-228533 GCA_000966675.3 Picea glauca | reverse complement strand
TCCAAAAACCTAACCCTAGGAGATGAAGCGTCAAAAGTCATGTGGGCCCCGTTTGGGTAAGTTAGTACATCAACTTCCCAGGGTCGTAACTTTTGCATACGATCTTCGTTTTAGGTGTATGATAGATCGTTGGAAAGGTATAATCAAGAAGATTCATTTTGGGGGCTCAATCATGCCTTTAGATATCATTAAGAACCTCAATCTCAAAAAACCTTCATTTAGGCCCTCAAAATGGCCCCGGAAGTTAAAACCTGCTAAAAATAGTAAATTGCCAAAACTGTCAAAAACTTGTTTTGAGCCAGTCAGAAAAGGTGGGTGGCCACTGATATCCACTTGGATCAATCATCCCTCCTTAGAAAGCAATGGTCTCCATTGCGTTGAGTTCCCGGGGGAGAGGGAAAAGCATTTTCTGGATCTGCATCTTGGTGAGCTGCTTGTATTGCTGGAGACATCACACTGCTTAGTTTGTTGAAGTCTGTCATGAACCTGTTGAAGTTGAGGCTGCTCAAAAAGTCGAGCTACATGAGAGGAAGGTGTGTAGAAGGAATCTTTGCACTTTTCTGCAACCTTGTAGACTTTCTTCGGTTGGATAGAAGGTGCAGGGGGCATGGCTATAGTGGTTGCAGTGTCCTTTTGTTCCCCTTTTGAACAGATTGTGAAGAAGCTGAATTTTACAGTATGAGATACTACCTTGCGACACTTTTTAGGTGGAATAATAGTTGGAATTACCTCTGGTATTCTGTAGATATGACCCCCCAAAGTAACAATGACACTACGGGGTCGAGACTCATAAACAACATGGCATCTCCACATATATGGTTGGCCCAAGAGAACATCACAGACATCCAGTGGGGCAACATCACATAATATCTCATCCTTGAAGGGTTGGATGCCATATGAAAATCGACACTGTTGGCTGACACAGAGATCTCGTCCTTGCCGAAGCCACCTAATGTTGTATGGCTACGGGTGTGGTGTTGTCGACAATCCCAACTGTTTGATGACCTCTGCTGAGATGAGGTTTTTCAGGCTTCCGCTATCAAAAATAAAATGCAGTGGGGTCCCCTTCACCCACATATGTGAATGAAAAAGGTGCTCCCCCTCTTCAAGATCTGTTGGTTCTTCTGGTTGAATTGTTGCGGTTGCAACAATAACAGTGGGGTCTGCGTCAATGATCTGTCCTTTACCAGTGTTTTCATATTCAGATTCTGAATCAGGGTTTGGATCCTTATCTTTGATCTCGGCCACCAATGACTCTTTTAAGAGACATTCATCAGTGTTGTGCCAGAGGATTTTGTGGAAATCACACCATTTTTCGGTGTCCTTCTTTGTCTTCCCGTGACCCTTCTTTTCCTATGCCTTGGACTAGTTTTCGGGAGACTGTTTGTTAGGGTCGTCTTTGTCATACTTTGGTTGTTATGGATTTGCAGACCCGAATTCTCATTTGTTCTGGTGCTTAAATATCTGCTCAATTTTAATAGCATATCGATAAGCAACACCGAGTGATGAGATGTCCAGAAAATCCATTTCAATCTGGATGTATCTATGTAGAGCCCCATGGTATTTCAAAACCAAATGTCACTCGAAATCTTTGATACTCAGCTTGGTGCACAAGGTATGGAGGTTTTTTGTGAACTCCATAACTGTTTTGCCCCTCTTTTGCCGCAGTGTGGTTCATATGTACTAGTCCTCATAGTTGCCAAAAAGGTAATACTGTTCCTTTACCGCATCCACAAAAAAATCTCAAGTGGGATCGACCCCATATATTCCAGACTCCTCTGTGGAAATTTGCTCCTAGTAAGTTTACCACCAATGTTTGACATGAGGGAGAGATTTAAGGAGTGCAAAGGTGATATTTTCTTTGTCGAAAAAATTGTGAACAGAGAAATAACCTTCTAGCAGAGTTAACAATTTTTCTAGGGCTTCTGCATCTATCTGTCTTTCAAATACAGGAATATCAAAATTAACTTGTACCTTGAAAGGCGAGGTGCCTCCAAAGTGGCCACTTTATGAAGATGCGTCTGATGCTATTGGTAGGCGTTTAAGGATGTGGGCAAAATTCTCCATCATTTCATCCCTTTGTCGCATGAGAGCTTGCTCAAGCAACATATTGATAGGATCGTCTGCTTCGTCGTTTTTCTTTTCTTCCGCCATTGATGGTTTCTTGGGTGTGTGAGAACGATTGTGTATCGACTAAAGAGATTTCAACAAGATCACACTCAAGAATCGATACCATCTTCCTAGGATCGATGATTTGTTAGATCAATTGCAACATTCCAAGTACTTCACCAAGTTGGATCTCAAATTAGGAGACCACCAAGTATGTGTTAAAGAAGAAGACACCTAGAAGATTTCCTTCAAGACAAGGTAAGAATTGTATGAATGGATGGTCATGAATTTTGGTGTATGTAATGCACCAATGACATTTATGCGATTGATTAATGATGTATTGTGTCCCTATTTAGATTCATTTGTAATAGTTTATTTCGATTACATAGTGGTTTATAGCTCTACGTAGTAGGAGAACATATCACATCTCATGTAGGTGTTAGAGACTCGGAAAAAGCATTAGTTGTTGGCTAACCTTAAGAAATGTGAATTTGCTCAATAGTCATTGGTGTATTTTGGTATGTGATTGATGGAGCACAACTCAACATAAATCTTGCAAAGATGGAGGCCATCCTAAAGTGGCCAATTCCTACTAATTTCATTGAAGTTGGGAGATTTTTTGGGGTAGTGTAATATCTATGGAAGTTCATAGAATCATTTTCAATAGTCATTGCACCACTCCATGCCATAATAGTTAGTGGTAAGATTTTCTAGTGGGGAAATAATCAGTATAAATATTTCGATGAGATAAAATGGAATATTAGTCAAGCATCAGTTCTTGCATTACCTAACTTGTATAAGCATTTAGAATTGGAGATGTATTTAAGTGGATATGCTATGGTAGTAGTCTTGATGTAGGTAGGTAAGCTAGTATGTTATCATTCTAAAATGTTTCACAAGGGAGTTCTGAACTACCTTACATATGATAAGGATATATATGCCTCAGTTCAAGCTGTTAGGAAGTGGGGACACTATCTGATGGGTAAGGATACCATCATCCACATGGATCACTAGCCATTGTAATATTTGTCGGCCTAGAGTAAGATTCAACAAACCAAATGCTACAAGTGGATTGGGTTTTTGCAGTAATTTCACATGGTCATCAAATATAAGAATGGAAACACTAATAAGTTGGAAGAGATTCTTCCAAGTCCACCTACATCCAATATTATAACTTTGGGAAGTCTCACGCACACAGATCCTTTTACCCATGATGCATACACAGAGGCATACACAAAATATGAGGACTTTAAATAGGTGTTTCAATAGCTACAAGGCCAAATTCATGTAGAAGAAGGTGATGGTAAGGCTAACTATCATCTTAAGAATGGGTTTCTCTACAAGCTAGACAAGCTAAAGGTGAAATATTGCATCTTGTTAGAGAGGCTCGCACCTCCAAGATTATATGACATTTTGGTGTTGGGAAGATGTAAATGTGTTGGACTTGCACATAATAGATCTAGCTAAACAATAATACACACATTTGTAGAGAGAAAAGGAGAAAGATGAAGAAGGAGAGAAAGAATGGAAGAATTCTCATTAACCGCCGTGACTAATGAATAATTTACACATGATATACTCTGTATAACTCAATGAGTCTGCACTAGAGGTGAAACAATGCTCCATAGTGGTGGTCTAGACTGATCTGGACACACACCAATAGTTACATGAGTGAACTTCCACCTAGTCTAGTCTCTCAGGCAGTTATGGGAGTGAACTGCCACCTAGTTGAGTTAACTAGTCAACTAGTCTTCAGTTAACTGACTGAACATAGAGTAGTGAGGAGTTAAATCAGGGAATCAAGGCTAATGTGCCACTCTAGTGATGATACCAAGGCAAGGTCTAATTAGCATGCTGATGATCCCAATGTTGCATGGTGACAAAACCAATGCAATATCTAAACTCAACTCAACTAGTCAAACTGAAGTGTCAACTGAAAGAGAATATTCTCCAGGTGGAATATTCTCCCCTAAATTATAGGAGACTGGATAATGACTAATTATGACTAATAAAAAAGTAAAAACCTTAGGAAAAAGAAATCCTAGGTGTGTGTGAAGTAACTCCAACACCCCCCTGAACATCACTATGGTGAAAATAAATATTGGGTCCCGGCAACAAGGCCATGTTAGGTACCCAAGTACAAAAGATACACTGAAAGTAAAGTGAGGAAAGAGGAAAAACCTCATGGAAACCACCTCCCAGACTCCCCCCCCCTCCTCAAGGTACAATGTATGTAAAAAGAAGAACTACAGTTGCTAGGCAACTATGTCCTTCACTCCAAGATGACTTCGCAGAGAATGGAACTTATGCGTAGTGAAGGTCTTGGTGAATATGTCTATCGTCTGTTCTGTTGAAGAACATAATTGTAACTCGATGATCCCCTCATGTACTAGGTCCTAGATGTAGTGCATGTGGATCTCTATGTGATTCATCCACTACCTCTGAACTGGATCTCTACAGAACTTCAGAGTGCTCTGGTTGTCACACCAGATGACAATCGACCGATGAAACTGAATGCCCAACTTAGTGAGAAAATGTTGTAGCCACATAGCCTGAATGGTTATGTTAACTACCTCTTTGTACTCTTCCTTGACTGAAAATAGAGAAATGGAAACTTGCTTCTTTCTCGACCAACAGATAGGCCCAGAACCAATACTGAGTGAGTAACTAGATGTGGAATTGCGATCAATGCTATCGCCAGCCCAGTCAGAATCAGTAAATCCGATGAGATCTAATGTAGAGTTTGTTGCATAATGAATCCCAAAGGTGATGGTGCCCTGTAAGTATTGAAGGATACACTTTGCATCTTTCCAATGTAGCTCATGCGGCTCTTGCATGAACCTAGAAACTGCACCAACTGCATATGAGAGGTCTGGTATGGAGTGTCACACACCCACTACAACAACTAAGATTTTTCACCTTTTTCTCTCCTTTTTCTCGAGGGACAGAATCCCCGAATTTCTATGGGGCCTAGCGCAGACCCTCCCTTCCCTTATGCACCCCCATGTGATCATTGGCTATGACCACAGGCCTTACCAAAAAGGCGATTATGGCTTTCATGATTCGGGGAATCGCGATGCAAGCGTTTCCCCGTTCTCTGTCTTTCGAAATGCTGAAACTCGAAAGGGTCTAACAGATACTTAGCTCCTCCCTTGGCTCACTTTTCATACGATTGGTCCTATGACCTGACGTAGTTCCTCTAAAATCTTTCAGGGTTTCACAATTCGGGAAATTACGACGCAAGCATTCCTCCTTTCCCTTTTAAATCCCCAGAACCTGAAAGCCTGGTATCATCCAGATCTATGGTCCAAGTCGTTGACTTGATCAACAACCTGGATTAAATCCCGACACTCTACCTTTCGGGATTTCTGGTGAGGTCTTCACTCCTATTCCTCTGATGTCTAGAACCCCGGTGGCCTTAGATCTTTGCCATGCATCCCTACAAATGGGCAGTCCAGATTCTTTCGGGACTCCTCCTCCCTACCACAAGACCTGGTCCGGTGACTTAGGGCTCATTCACAGAGCACATCGGGGTTTTGTGTAACGAGATTTCGCGACTGGCGAAGACGAGGGGTCTTGCCCTTGGGTTTCCTAGATGCAAAAACGCCGAAACACCAAAACTTATTCACAGTAAACCATTTCGGGGTTTCACATATCAGGATTTCATGTCTGGCGAATACAAGGGAACTTTCCCTTTGGTTTCTCGGGTGCTGAAACGTCGAAACACCAAAACCTATTCACGCTAAACCATTTCGGGGTTTCGCATATCGGGATTTCGCGACTAGCAAATACAAGGGAACTTGCCCTTGGGTTTCCCGAGTGCCGAAACGCTGAAAAACCAAAACCTATTCACGCTAAACCATTTCAGGGTTTCGCATATCGAGATTTTGCGACTGGCGAATACAAGGGAACTTTCCCTTGGGTTTCTCGGGTGCCGAAACGCCGAAACACCAAAACCTATTCACGATAAACCATTTTGGGGTTTCGCATATCAAGATTTCGCGACTGGAGAATACAAGGGAACTTGCCCTTGGGTTTCTTGGGTGCTGAAACGCCGAAACACAAAAACCTATTCACATTAAACCATTTTGGGGTTTCGCATATTGGGATTTCGTG
Organism: Picea glauca; assembly: GCA_000966675.3. Classification (NCBI taxonomy): domain Eukaryota; kingdom Viridiplantae; phylum Streptophyta; class Pinopsida; order Pinales; family Pinaceae; genus Picea; species Picea glauca. The sequence goes on along the minus strand of JZKD02S0883197.1, from coordinate 222,308 downwards.
ACTGGAAAATACAAGGGAACTTGCCCTTGGGTTTCCCGTGTGCCAAAACGCCAAAACACCAAAACCTATTCACGTTAAACCATTTTGGGGTTTTGCATATCAGGATTTCGTGACTGGAAAATACAAGGGAACTTTCCCTTGGGTTTCCCGGGTGCCGAAACACCGAAATACCAAAACCTGAGAGAACCACTCTCTCTTGTGAAAGGTTTCCAGACTCAGATCACATGATCCTTCAACGAGTTCTTGGGTAATTATCCCTAGGCTTGGTGACCAGACTGAAAATCCTTCCTAAATAAATGAGCTATGAACTTTTGTGACAAGGGTGAAGTAAACTCATGGGTTTGCTAAAATGGTAGTATTTTCAAGGAACTCACTCTGGCTCTCGAATGCAAGGAAACTTCCCGGAAGGAGGTGCCTTCGGGGAAATCAAACCAAGGCATAGTGTGATTCAAGTAAATGGGACAAATCTCTAGGGAAGGGACTCGTAATATGAACTTGTTCATTTTATATATAAACCGATTATGGTCATATAAGTATAAGCATGCATCCACTATTTCCAATCAAAACACCAGGCAAACACTTCTATACAGAAACCATTTATGAATGTACAAACATGAGCATGTGTTCCAGGATATTCAATTCAAGATACACGATATAAACACTTATCAGAAAACACCAGGTGTGACGCGACTGCTGAGAGGGGTGATCGTTTCCATCCAACCGTAGGCTCAGTGACTCCAAACAGATTTACCACTAGCCACCCCCGAGCTAGACCACGATGCTTGAGGTTCAATTTTCTACTTCCAGCTCAATGGAAGTCAAGGATGAAAGTTACTCTCCTTCTCCTCTATTTAGAACTCCCTATGTTTTCGGAGTTTCTCCAGTTCTTCCACACGATCCCTGTCGCGCGCGTTCTCCTCTCTTCCCCCCTTACCACACTTCCTCTCTTGCCTTTTCTTTGCAAGATTGCGTGTGGCATGAATTTTCCCATCGACGGTCAGGTCTGGGAGCTGTTACGGATGGGCGGTTCACCCCCATTCCCTCATTAACTCTTGAGGAGCTTCCCCACCTACCAATTTGATGAGAAATCCATTCCGGGGTCAGAGAGTTGCTTTGGTCTTTGAGCAAGTAAACTAGTACAGTACTGGCTCGGTGGAAGTTAACACAACCATTCCAGGCCCCTTCCACCACCTCTCATTAGCCATCGTGGTCTCTTTTAGCACATCCCTCTCCCAGCATCCATGCAACACATATTCATAACATAATTTACATTCATCGACCTTCCATAAAAAGGTTCGTCAAATCAAACATTCATGTCTTTGAGTTTGCCATAGTTCTTGGCCAATATAGTTATTTTTACAGACTGGGGGAAACAGGGTGTTACAATTCACTCCCCCTTAAAGGAACATCGTCCCCAATGTTCTATCTATCAACATGACGTGTATGTATAGAAGTAAAAAAAATCGGATATGCCTATTTCATGGCATCTTCCATTTCTCAGGTAGCCTCATCTGGGCCAAAATGTTTCCACTGCACCTTGACCCGTGCAATGGTTCGGTTCCTGAGTGGGGTTTCCTTTCTGTCCAGTATCCATTGAGGTTCTAGTAGGAATTCTCCCTCCGGTTCCACCTGGATCACAGACTAGTCAATTATATGATTAGAATCATGTACATATTTTTTCAATAATGAAACATGGAAAACATTATGTGCTTTTAAGGTGGGAGGAGGTGCTAGCCTATAGGCTACAAGTCCCACTCTATCTAGAGCTTCAAAAGGTTTGCAATACTGAGGTGCCAATTTGGCACAAGCACCCATCCTCAGGGAACTCTTCCTGGGCCTAACTCTGAGATATACATAGTCTCCCGTCTTAAATTCTCTTAGATTTCTCCTTCGATCGGCGTAACTTTTTTGTTTGTTCTGAGCGACCTTCAGATCCTGTTTTATCTGAATCACTTGTTGTTCCATTTCTTTCAGCATGTCGGGTCGAATAGAATTTATGTTTATGGGATTACTCCAACTGACTGGAGTGTTGCACAGTCTACCATAGAGGACTTCGAAGGGACTCGTCTTCAGGGATTCTTAGTAGCCGTTGTTGTAGACGAATTCCACCAGTGGAAGGTAATCTTCCCACTTCTTGGGTTGATGCATTACATGCATTCTTAGCATGTCTTCCAATATTTGGTTCACTCTTTTTGTCTATTCATCGGTTTGAGGATGATAGGCTATGCTAAATAGTAATTTGGTCTCCAGACCAACCATCAAGGATTTCCAAAGGTTGGAAGTAAATTTCGTGTCTCTGTCAGACACGATCTCTTTAGGCATACCATGTAGTCTGAATATCTCCTTCATGAGTATGCTGGCAATATATATTTCCTTGCAAGTCGATTTGACGAGGATAAAATGGGCGGACTTGCTCAATTTATCCACCACTACCATGATGGAATCATTCTGATTCGTCGATGTTGGTAATCCCGTGATGAAATCCATGGAAATGGTTTCCCACTTCCATTCTGGGATTGGCAGAGGTTGTAATAATCCTGCTGGGTGCCGGTGTTTTGCTTTAACCTGTTGGAATTCTAGGCACTTAGCTAAATAGTTAGGTATGTCTTTCTTTAACCCAGGCCAATAGAATTGTTTCCTAGTGGCTGTGATCATCTTTTGATATCCCGGGTGACCGGTATATTGTCTTTTATGTAGTTCATCCATTATGAACCTCTTCAAGTCGTCAAAATCTGGAATATACAATCTGTTTCTATAAGTTAGAAGACCTCCATATATCATCTGGTAGCCTTCATACTTTATTCCTGTGGGTTCTTGCTCCAGGTATGAGGTCACGGTTTGGAAGAATGTGTCTGTTTCTTGTGCATTCCTGACTCTTTCTTTCACATTCGTTTCGCAGGTGCTCACCGCTGCTAGGTGAATTGTTTTCATACTTCTGCTAAGGGCATCGACCACCTTATTTTCCTTTCCTTTAACATGTTTGATTTCAAAATAAAACTCACTAAGGAGGGCCATCCACCTAGCTTGTCTGGCATTGAGCTTTGGTTAGTCAAACAGATATCACAATCCACATTGGTCTGTCATAAGTACAAATTTCCTTCCCAGGAGGTAATGTCTCCACATTTTAAAGGCGTACACTATGGCGGCCAGTTCTAGATCATGGGTCACATAGTTGACTTCGTGCTCATTCAATTTTTGGGATTCATAGCAGACTATACTTCCTCCTTGCATAAGGAATCCTCCGAGCCCTTCCTTACAGGCATCTGTGCACACGAGGAAGTCATTTTCAGGATCAGCGATCTTCAACACGGGTGCATTGGTTAGAAGGTGTTTCAGGGATTGAAATCTTTCTTCACATTGTTGTGTCCACGTGAATTTAGCTCCCTTCTTCTGGAGGGCAGTGATTGGATAACCAATCTTGGAGAATCCTTTTATAAATCTCCTATAGTATCCTGCTAAGCCCATAAAGGATCTAATATCCAAAATGTCCTTTGGGGTAGGCCATTCCATGATAGACCTGATCTTGTCAGGATCTACTGCTACTCCCTCTTCAGATATGACATGGCCCAAGTAATGTATTTGCTTCTGGAAAAAGTCGCAATTGCTAAATTTGGCATAGAGATGATGTTCTCTTAGCACTTGAAGCACAAGTCTAAGATGTTCCTCATGTTCCTCTCTATTCTTTGAGTAAATTAATATATCGTCAATAAAAACCAGTACAATTTTTTCTAGGAATTTACTGAGCACATTGTTCATCAAGCACATAAAAGTGGCAGGGGCATTGGTCAATCCAAATGGTACTACCACGAAATCATAGTGACCATATCTCATTCTGAAGGCACTTTTGTGGATGTCTTCACCCTTGATTCGGACTTGATGGTATCCAGATCTCAAGTCAATCTTTGAGAAGATGGAAGCACCTCCCAATTGATCGAACAGGTCATCGATCCTAGGTAAGGGGTACTTGTTATTTATGGTTACCTTTTTGAGTTGTCTATAATCTATGCACAGTCGGAGGGTACCGTCTTTCTTTTTCACAAACAGGACTGGTGCTCCCCATGGAGACACACTGGGCCGGATATAGCCTCTATCCATCATTTCTTTTAGTTGTAATTTAAGCTCAACTAGCTCGGTGTGCTCATCCTATAGGGTGTCCTAGACACTGGCACTTCTCCCGGTGCAAGTTCTATCGAGAAGTCAATGTCCCTTCTCAGAGGTAAACCCGGTACCTCTTCCGAAAATACATCTCTATATTCTCTTAGTGTGAGGTGGTCTTTGAGGCTTGGTTTGTCATCTTCAACTGATTCCAACACCTGTATCGCATATAGTGGACATCCCTTTTTGCAGTACTTTCTCATTTGAAGGGATGATATTCGTTTCACCGAGACAGTTTTTTGGATCCCTTGAAGGGTTATCCTTCTTCCTTCTTCACTTACACATTCTAAGGTTTTATGGTAACAGTCCAGTCTCTCTTTATATGTGGCTAGCCATTCCATACCAATCAATAGGTCATACGATCCTAGGGGTAATACGTTAAGGGTTGCTTGGGTGGGGAATTCACCCATAGTGAATTGGCACGCTGGTATGACCTCCGCTACCTTTATTTTGGTGCCAGTGGCTAACTGTACCAACCATGGCTTGGCGTGTTTATGTGGTTGTAATTTACACTTATCAACAAACTTAGGAGCTATATAACTCAAATTTGAACCAGGGTCAATTAGAATAGACACTAGATGGTTGGTGATCATACCTTCCATCTCCACCACTGAAGCTTGGTGGTCAGCTTGTTTATTATCTAAGGATGCATAAATTTGCGGCACACTCCTGGCCACATCATTGACGGTGGTAGCTTCTTGAACGTTGTAAATTCTTTGATTGTTCTATTGTCGGTGCGGGCAATTCCTCAGTAAATGTTCTTCTCCACAACCCCAACATTTCAAGGGTTCTTTCTTCGGGTTATCAATCTTTCCTGGGGTAGATCCAAAAGGTTTATTTCCGCTCTAGGAGGGGAAATTCTGCTGGTGTACACTTCGAGTTGGGAAGCTCATCCTTGAGTCCTTTTTATAGTTTTTAAATCTTGTGGATTTAAACCCCTTTTTCTGGAATCCAGAACTATTCTTCTGCTTCCAGCCTTCATGAGGTTATGTCTGATGCCCAAGCTATTCATAACAATATCTTTCCTTTTGGATAGTATCTTCTAGGGTCTTTGGCTTGTCAAACTCAATCCTGTTCTGATAGTCCTTAGGTAGTCCACTGTTGAATTGTTGCACCTTTTCCTTTTATTCTTTTATATAGGTTACGTACCTTAGCAATTCGAGGAATCTGCTGACATAATCCTCTATGGTGCGTTGCCCCAACTTGAGATCATAGAATTCTTTAGTCTTTTCATCGAAATATTTTTCCGAAAGATACTTCTTCCTGAAGTATTTCTCAAATAGTTCCCAAGATAGGTCTTCTTCGTGAATCCCTTTTACGTTCTTAAGGTATTCCCACCAAATGGAAGCCTTCCCATTCAGGTTGAAAGTGGCTACTCCGGCCTTCAAATTTTTCAAGAAGTCTTGGACTCTGAAATAATTCTTTAGTCCAAGCAGCGAGGCCTCCGCTTCCTCTCCCTTCTTTATTTCACTGTCAAAAGAGGGTGGTTTGGCCTTCTTGAATTCTTTGAGATTATGATTTTTGGAATGATTTTGCTTCTTCCGTTTTCTTCGGGAATAAGAACTAGTTCTGCTACTAGAAGATCCCTCCGAGTCGCTAGTTTCCTTTCCAAAGGAATCGTCTGACGCTTGTCCCTTATCTCTGGGGTGAAATTTTCTCGAGGTGCTCCTCCCAGTGTGGCCACTTAAAGGACCACGTTTCCATATCTCAGGTGGGCTTTGACTTCTCTTTGTCTGTCGTTGGTCCGCGTGACTGTTGTTAGTTCCATGCTGCAATTGTCTTTGTATGTCGGATAAGCTCTGTAACAAGATTGCATTAATTTTTGTTTGCTTCTCTTGCTCTTTTATCAACCTCTCGTTTTCGGCCTTGCAGCTCTGTAGTTCGACCATGAGGCTTCTCACAGTATCAGCTAGATCTGGAGGGGTCTCTACTGCTCTCCTTTCGTCAAACTCTTCGTCTCTATTGTGGGATCCATATCCCACTTCGTGGTGTGTCACCATTCTATGCGTCTGCAGTTTCCCGCAGTTGATCGTCCGCTTGTTGTGCAAGAAAAACACTTGTTGTTAGTCAACATTATATTCATTCACAATCAACGCATAATTCATATTTTTCAAATGCATACACACAATAGGATTTTTCATTCTTAACTTCAGCTTTTGATAAGGGGGGTTAGGATAGAGAGTTAATCCTTTTTAAGAGTACTTCAGATGGATTTTTTGCGCAACTCGTCCATGACCCCAAGCAGGCCAAGTGTTGTAACCATGCTATGATACCAATTTGTCACACACCCACTACGACAACTAAGATTTTTTTCCTTTTTCTCTCCTTTTTCTCGAGGGACAGGATCCCCGAATTTCTATGGGGCCTAGTGCAGACCCTCCCTTCCCTTATGCTCCCCCATGTGATCATTGGCTATGACCACAATCCTTACCAAAAAGGCGATTCTAGTTTTCACGATTTGGGGAATCGCAATGCAAGCGTTCCCCTATTCTCTATCTTTCGAAATTACGAAAACCGAAAGGGTCTAATAGATCCTTAGCTCCTCCCTTGGGTCACTTTTCATACGACCGATCCTATGACCTGGCGCTGTTCCTCTAAATTCTTTCGGGGTTTCACGATTCGGGAAATCGCGATGCAAGCGTTCCTCCTTTCCCTTTAAAATCCCCAGAACCCGAAATCCCGGTATCATCCGGATCTATGGTATAGATCATCGACTTGATCAACCACCCGGATTAAGTCCCGACACTCTACCGTTCGGGATTTCTGGCGAGGTCTTCACTCCTATTCCTCTGATGTCCAGAACCCTGATGGCCTTAGATCTTCGCCACACGTCCCTACAAATGGGTGGTCCAAATTCTTTCAGGACTCCTCCTCCCTACCACAAGACCCTATTCGGTGACTTAGGGCTCATTCACAGAGCGCATCGAGGTTTTGCGTACCGGGATTTCGCGACTGGTGAAAACGAGGGTTCTTGCCCTTGGGTTTCCCGAGTGCCGAAACCCCAAAACACCAAAACCTATTCACGCTAAACCATTTTCGGGTTTCGCATATTTGGATTTCGCGACTGGTGAATACAAGGGAACTTGCCCTTGGGTTTGTCGGGTGCCGAAATGTCGAAACAACAAAACCTATTCACGCTAAACCATTTCGGGGTTTCGCATATCTGGATTTCGCGACTGGCGAATACAAGGGAACTTGCCCTTGGGTTTCCCATGTGCCGAAACACCAAAAACTATTCACGCTAAACCATTTCGAGGTTTCGCATATCGGGATTTCACTACTAGCGAATACAAGGGAACTTTCCCTTGGGTTTCCCGGGTGCCGAAACCCCGAAACACCAAAACCTATTCACGCTAAACCATTTCAGGGTTTTCCATATCGGGATTTCACGATTGGCGAATACAAGGGAACTTTCCCTTGGGTTTCCCAGGTGCCAAAACGCCGAAACACCAAAACCTATTCACGTTAAACCATTTCGGGGTTTCGCATATCGGGATTTCGTGACCCCGGGTGCCGAAACCCTGAAACACCAAAACCTATTCACGCTAAACCATTTCAGGGTTTCGCATATCAGGATTTCACGATTGGCGAATACAAGGGAACTTGCCCTTGGGTTTCCCAGGTGCCGAAACACCAAAACCTGAGAGAACCACTCTCTCTTGTACAAGGTTTCCAGACTCAGATCACATGATCCTTCAACGGGTTCTTGGGTAATTATCCCTAGGCTTGGTGACCAGAATGAAAAGCCTTCCTAAATCACCAAGCTATGAACTTCTGTGACAGGGGTGAAGTAAACTCGTGGGTTTGCTAAAATGGTAGTATTTTCAAGGAACTCACTCTGGCTCTAGAACGCAAGGGAACTTCCCAGAAGGAGGTGCCTTCAGGGAAATCAAACTAGGGCATAGCGTGAGTCAAGTAAATGGGAGAAATATCTAGGGAACGAACTCGTAATATGAACTTGTTCATTCTATATATAAACCGATTATGGTCATATAAGTATAAGCATGCATCCACTATTTCCGATCAAAACACCAGGAAAACACTCTATATAGAAACCATTTATGAATGTACAAACATGAGCATGCGTTCCAGGATATTCAATTCAAGATACAAGATATAAACACTTATCAGAAAACACCAGGTGTGATGCAACTGCTGAGAGGGGTTCTCGTTTCCACCCAACCGTAGGCTCAGTGACTCCAAACGAATTTACAACTAGCCACCCTCGAGCTAGACCACGATGCTTGAGGTTCAATTTTCTACTTCTGGTTCAACGAAAGTCAAGGATGAAAGTTACTCTCCTTCTCCTTTGTTCATAACTCCCCGTGTTTCCGAATTTTCTCTAGTTCTTCCCCATGATCCATGTCGTGCACGTTCTCCTCTCTTCCCCCCTTACCACACTTCCTCTCTTGCCTTTTCTCTGCAAGATTGCATGTGGTGTGAATTTCCCTGTTCGCGGTCAGGTCTGGGAGCTGTTACAGATGGGAGGTTCACCCCCATCCCCTCATTAACTCTTGAGGAGCCTCCCAATCTACCAATCTGATGGGAAATCAATTCTGGGGTCAGAGAGTTGTTTTGGTCTTTGAGAAAGTAAAACCAGTATGGTACTGGCTCGATGGAAGTTAACGCAACCATTCTAGGTCCCTTCCAGCACCTCTCATTAGCCATCATGGTCTCTTTTATCACATCCCTCTCCCAGCAGCAATGCAACACATATTCATAACATAATTTACATTCATAGACCTTTCATAAAAAGGTCCGTCAAATCAAACATTCACGTCTTTGAGTTTGCCATAGTTCTTGGCCAATATAGTTATTTTTACAGACTGGGGGAAATAGGGTGTTACATGGAGTGTGTGAGATACAACAAGATCCCCACTAGATGTCTGTATAGTGTTCAACCAGTGGAGTCTCCCTGCCATCCTCAAGTTTGACTCATGGTAGGAAAGGATTCGGAGCAGACTTGCAGTCTCTCATGTGAAATCTCTCAAGGAGATCTCATGCATACTTGGCCTGAGACAGTTTGATGTCTGATGCATCTTGATTGATCTTGAGTCCAAGGAATAAGTGTAGTGGACCCATGTTCGTCATCAAAAACCTGTCATGTAGAATCCTCTTGACTGCACCAATCGCTGAAGTCGAGCACCCTGTGATTGGAAAATCATCAATGTACATAACTAAAAGTAGAAGTGAATCATCCATCATGAGCATGTAGACAGTCAGGTTTGATTTACAACATACAAAGTTTTGTTATAGCAGGTAGGAGTACATATTGGCATACCATGCCCTCAGAGCCTTGTTGAGGCCATAAAGGGACTTCTTCAGTCGACAGACCAAAGATGAGTCCTGCATGAATCCCTGGGGATGCTCCATGTAGATATCCTCAAAGAGATCACCGTGAATAAATGAATTCTTTATGTCCATATGATGGACTTCCCATCCTTTGGTTGCCACAATGGAAAGTGCCAATTGTATGGAATCCATCTTCGCTACTAGAGAGAAGGTCTCATCATAATCAATACCATGAACCTGCTGAAAGCCTTTGGCGACAAGCCTAGCTTTGTATCTACTGATCTATCCATCTGCTATGCTCTTGGTCCCGTAGACCCATTTGCATCTGACAAGTTTCCTCCCAGAAGGAAGGGGAACCAGATCCCAAGTCTGGTTCTCGAGGAGGGAGTTGTACTCCTCCTGCATGGCGGATTCCCAAAAGGGATTTCCAACAGCCTCACCATAATACTATGGATCTGAAGACTAAAACAAGAAAATATGTCTGGAGGGAAATGGTTCAATGGCAGTGAGTGCAATAGGAGGCTTCTTGAAATCAGATCGAGTCCTCCTAGTGTCGGCTAGATCACCAACGAGATCCCCTGCATCTTGAAGAGTAGTTTGTGCCCACTTGGGCCTCTGCTCTGGCTCTGCAACTGCATCTGGATGCTCTGAATCTACATATGACTATACTGACTTTGAATCTGAATCATCTGAGTCCTATGAATCAGAACTCTCATCTGAAGAGTTAGCATTTTCATGATCATCATCTCAAACAGGTGGAAGAATGAAGGTGTCTTCATGCGGCTGCTGAGGTGCATGTGATACAGTTTCCTTGAATTGGACACTTCACTCAATGATGAGATGGTCTAAGGAAAGATCAATAAGCCTATATCCCTTCACACCGTCGGTTTATCCAACAAAAATGCACTTAGTTCTCTGTGGATCAAGTGCCTTCCTCTTTTCATAGGGAATCTGGGCCCATGCACATGAACCAAAAATGTGAAAGTGGGTCACTTCTGGTTTGAGGCCGCTCCAAGCCTCATAGGGGGTCTTATCCTTGACAGATATATGAGGAGATCTATTTTGGATGAATGTTAGAAAATTAAGTGCTTCGACCCATAGTCTCTATTGTAGAGGCTTTGCATGCAACGTGCAAGATGCCATCTCCTTTAGAGATCTATTTTTCCACTCAGCAACTCTGTTTTGCTGTGGAGTATAGGGAACTGTGTGTTGCAACTGAATCCCTACCTCATGGAAAATATTATGGATCTCATGATACACATACTCTCCCCCATTATCATTTCATAGGACTTTTATCTTCTTTCCAGACTGTGTCTCAACCAGGGCTTTGAAATCTTTGAGGTGTTGAAAGACCTCAAATTTTTTCCTGAGAAAGTACATCCAAGTAAAACCTGAGAAATCATCAACAAAAATGAGAACAAACCTTGCTTTGTTGATGGATGGATGTGGAAAAGGACCGATAAGGTCATTGTGGATCAGATCTAAAGGTGTGGAAGCTCACTGAGACTTTCCTTTGCCAAATTTCTCTTGAGGGTGTTTTCTGAGAACACATCCCTCACATACTCCCTTGGAGAAATGGATGTCTGGTAGACCATCAACTAATCCGTGCTTGCTAAGTTGTTGCATGCATCTGAAATTCAAATGTCCAAACCTTTCGTGCTATATCCTACTACTTTCATCAGCATGAGTAAGCAGTAAAGCAGAATCAGGTTCAATGAATTCAGAAAATGTATACAATCTAGACTGATGATTTACCTTACCAGTTGCAACCCTGGAGTTGGTTTGCATGTCGTAGATGTCCACGGAATTTGGTGTGAATATGAATTTCTTTCTAGTGTCGGAATTCGTCATCTGATACATAGAGAGAAGGTTGACAGAAAATTTGGGAACGTGCAACACATTCTCGAAGCTTCCATTGGTGAGTTCAATCCTTCCTTTGCCTGTGACTTCTACAGAAGAGTTGTCCCCCATCAGAATAGGAGGACCTTTGAATGCATCCAATGAAGAATAAACTATTTCTGAGGCAACCGTGTGATGTGATGATCTTGAATCTATGATCCAAGCATTGAGAGAGGAGTTGATTGCAATCAAGGCATGGCTAGAATTGCCTTTCTTGGAATTCAGATCTTTTGCCTTCTTCTTCTTTGCACTGTTGGTTGTGGAGCCTGATTATCTTCCTGATGCAGAGGTCCTTTGCTTTCAGCCATGTCTATACCCCATGAAGTATTTACACCCCAGAAGTATGTACACTCTTCCACGCGGG
>JZKD02S0883197.1:135524-173348 GCA_000966675.3 Picea glauca | reverse complement strand
GGTCCCTATCAGACACAATTGTCTTAGGAATTCCGTGCAAGCGTGCAACTTCTTTTAAAAAGATATCAACAACATCAACTGCCCTGTGGGTGGTTTTCAGTGGAATAAAATGGGCGGCTTTAGTAAGCTTGTCCACCACCACCATGATTGAATCATGCTACTTGCTTGTTCTGGGCAATCCTATGATAAAATCCATTGTTACCACGTCCCATTTCTATTGAGGAATGGGTAAAGGCTGCAACAACCCTGTTGGGTGCCTATGCTCAGCCTTAACCTTCTGTCACTCCATACATCTGGCGATGTATTCAACGATTTACTTCTTCAGACCCGGCCACAAATAATGTCTTTTGACTACTGCCACAGTCTTCTGATATCCAGGATGTCCAGCATAAGCCACGTTATGCATTTCTTTTAGAATTACTAGCTTCAATTATTGGACATTGGGTACATACACTCTATTTTTATACAGAAGTAAGCCATCAGTTCCCAAGGTGTAACTTTCCTTGGTCTGTGGTCTCTCATGCTGTTGTAGCTTTGATACTAAACCTCTGTACTGCAAATCAACATTTGCAGCTTCCAAAATTCTGTCTTTAATCTCAGTTCTGTACATGCTAATGGTTGTAGCATGTAATTTGTGCACATTTCTGTTGAGTGCATCAACCACCTTATTTTCTTTCCCTTTGATATGCTTGATATCAAAGTCATATTCACACAGGAACTCTAGCCATCTGATTTGTCTGGCATTTAAAGTCAGTTGATCAAATAAATATTTCAGACCGTTGTGGTCTATTCTTAATTCGAATCTCCTTCCCATGAGGTAATGTCTCCATTTCCTCAATGCATGGACGATTGCTGCCATCTCTAAATCGTGAGTGGAATAATTCCTTTCATGCTCTTTCAGCTTTCAGGACTCATAAAAAATTACAAATCCCTCTTGGCTGAGAAATCCTCCCAGCCCCTCCTTACACGCATTGATGCACACTACGTACTCCTTATTTGGATCTGTAATCTTCAGGATTGGAACACTGGTTAGAAGCTGCTTCAATCGCTGGAAGTTGCTCTCACATTCTTCAGTTCACTGGAACTTATTCTCCTTCCTTTGCAAGGAAGTGATAGAATGAGCTATCTTTGAGAATCCGGCTATAAACCTTCTATAGTAGCCTTCCAGACCCATAAAAGATATAACTTCTACCACATTCCTTGGCGTTGGCCATTCTCAGGTGGCCTCAACCTTTTCAGGATCCACAACGATCCCTTCTTCAGATATAATGTGTCCCGAGTAATGAATCAACCTTTGATAAAATGAGCACTTGCTCAGTTTTGCGTACAACTAGTGTTCTCTCAACACCTGCAACACCATTCTCAGGTGTTTCTCGTGTTCTTCCTCTGTCTTGGAATACACCAAGATATCGTCCAGGAAGACTATGACAAACTTGTCCAAATAATCTCTGAACACCCCATTCATTAAGAACATGAAAACAGCAGGCGCGTTTGACAATCCAAATGGCACCACTGTGAACTCATAATGACCATACCTTGTTCTAAAGGCGGTCTTGCTGATGTCCTCATCATTTATCCTCACTTGGTGATATCCAGATCTGAGGTCTATTTTTGAGAATATTTTCGCATCCTTCAACTGATCAAAAAGATCATCGATCCTTGGCAGAGGATACTTGTTCTTGATAGTGACCTTATTCAACTGTCGAAAATCAATGCACAGTCTCAGCGTCCCATCTTTCTTCTTCATGAATAGGATCGGGGCTCCCCACGGTGACATGCTGAGGCGATGTATCCCTTCTTTAGTAGCTCTTAGAGATGTAATTGCAACTCTTTTAGCTCTGGCGTACTCATTATATAAGGAGCCTTCGAAACTGGAGTTTCTCCCGGCATCAAATTTATAGAAAAATCAATGTCCCTCTTCAGAGGTAGTCCAGGTACCTCCTGAAATACATCCTTAAATTCTTTGAGTACCTTGTGGTCTTCCAGATTCGAGACTACATCTCAGGATGCTTCTTCACCTGAGCTGCAAATAATTGACAGCCTTTTGGTAACATTTCTTCAGTTGCATGGTTGAGATTTCTCTAACAGCCACGACTCTGGGAATTCCTTGGACTGTTACATGATTTCCCTCTTCATTCAGGCATGTAAACCTCTTGTTACGACAGTCTAAAAGGGCATGGTGCTGGTCCAACCAGTCCATCCCAATTAAGAAATCATATGAGCCTAAAGGCAGAATGTTCAATTCAGCCTTGGTGCTCATTCCTTTCATGTCTACTGAACATGACTTAACCAATTCAATGACCTTCCTTTTGGTTCCTGTGGCCAACTTCACTAGCCAAGGCTTTTCATGTTTTCTTCTGGTTAGATGCAAACTGTCCACCATTCTAGGATCTACATAACTATGGCTAACCCATGAATCAATTAAAATAACAAGTGGTTGGTTGTTGATTGTACCTTCCACTTCAATCATGTGTGATTGAAATTCTGCTTGCTTGTTGTCCAGGGCTGCGTAGATCCTCAACATTCTGCTGCCCATATCCTCCACTATTTCATCTTGTTGAACAATATGGACAGTTCTCACTTTATATTTTCTGTGGGGGCAGTCTCTGTACCTATGATTCCATTTATAGCCCTAACACTCCATAGGTGGCGGTCTTGGCATCTGCTCACTCCCTTCAACTTTACTAGGCTCTCTAAAAGATGACTGTCCCCAAGGACTGTTTCTGAAAAAGGGAGGCATGTTTCTCTTCTGCCTCTGTTCTTTCTTAAACCTCTTCTGGTCATCCCAAGCCTTCCAAAAGGTAGGATTTTCTCTTTGTTGTTAGTATAGACATTTCACCCTTCTTATGGTTTCTTCCATGGTCTTAGGATCTTCATACTGAATATTGTCACCAATGGAAGGTGGTAGTCCACTCAGATACCTCTGAATTTTGACAGCCTCATCTTTGATGAACAGAACATACTTCAGTAGTTCCAGAAAACTTTGTTCATACTCATCAATGGTCATGTTGCCCAACTTGAGTTCGAAAAACTCCTTCATCTTTCTGTCATAATACCTTTTAGTCAGGTATTTCTTCTCGAAATACCTCTTAAATTATTTCCAAGTGACATCTTTCTCTCTGATGTGTTGCACCTGCACAAACTGATCCCACCACATGGATGCTTTTCCTTTTAGTTGATACATTGCAATTATTCCTTCTGCATGGGCAGAATAATTCCGCAGTTGGAAATATTTCCTCATGCCAAGCAACCATGTCTCGACATCTTCCTCCTTCTTATGTTCTCCATCAAATGTTGGAGGCTTAATCTTGTTCATCAATTCATCCTTTCTAGATTTTTGGTGTTTTCTGGTAGGGGACGGGCTTGAACTACTGTGTGTCTCCTTGCCATAATGCTTCGGGGAGAGACAGTAATGTCTATTACCACTCCTCGATCTTCTTCTCCTCTCAGGGGTTCTGACACTTCTTGATCTGCTTGTGTCACTTCCTTTTTCCAATTTCTTTTCTATTCTTTCCAGGCTCTTCAACATGTTTAAGTTGAATTCACCCTGTCGATCCCTGATTTTCATGAGCTTTCGGCTATCAGCTAGACGAGCCTGGGCATCTTTCTGCAATCTTTCTATGAGTTGCATCATATGTTCTTCCTTATCCATCTCTTTTCCATGCCCATTAGAGTTTGTTCCTTCGACTCCCAGGTTGACATCCCTTACTACCCTTTTGTCCTCTGTTTCGGAGGCACTCTGCACCTTTTCCCACTCCATACTCGACGTTGGTTAACTGGAATCCTAACTCTCGTTGAAATCTGCACACACATTGTGCAATTCAATTCGAAGTTTGTTAGGCCATTAAAACCTCACAAACAATCCATAACATTTATAAACCAATATGAACAAGAACAAAAGACGTTTCGATTCAAATAAGTTTTCTGAGCTCTTGTTGGGCTTTGCAAATTCCAGGACTTCGAAACTTCAGAATCTCGGTCCACGAAGATCCAACAACTAAATCTTCGTAACCAAAGTCACCCTTTCGCAACTCGTGATCTCGTGAGTTCGTGAGTCGAAGACCCTTGACTCATTTCCTCTAAACATCGATACCCGAGATGCGACACGGGTATGGATCCCTCCTCGCTAGCGTCTGCTACGCATGACCGTAGTCTAGGGCTAAGTGATAGCACTCTTCGCTACTAATACCTTCATGAGTTTTGGCATCCAACCCTCGCACCTCCCTTTCACGAAACCCCGAGAAGCGATGTTGAATTTTCTCCTCGCATTCTCGCTACTCGCAACTTCGCGAGTTTCAATGTCGAGCTCCCGTGCTCTTATCTCGCAAGTCCCCAAAATCACGAATTACTTTATTCTCCGGGCCCATAACACAGATGTCACCCTTCACCACCGTGGCATGTGCTACGTTCAAGAGGGTCCACATCGATTTTAACGACGTCATCGGGTCCCACCACTCTCGCCTGTCTTTTCGACTCACTGGCATGTGGTACGCATTCATGCGTCCACGTCCAATCCAAGCATGGAATCCAACGGTCAGATCCCCTCCTCAGATCAACGACGTAGATCTTTTCGACATTTCGGGGTTTCGAGCATCGGGAGTTCATGCACTCCACATCTCAAACCTCCATCTGTCAAAATCCTGAAATCACTCTTTACTAAACTACGTGATCCAACGGAAAAGTTATTCTCCCCATGATCTACGGTGTAGATCTTTTCGGCATTTCAGGGTTTTCGGGAGTTCACGTATTGCAATTCCCACACTCCTGTGCGATTCAAAAGGGATTTAAACCCTGCGCATACTCTCCAGATTCGACGGTCACGAGGGTTCACCTTCCCTCCTGAGCAGATCCTAAGGTTCTAACGCTATTGGTGTGGAGACCTATTTCCCCGTGGCCATAGACCACACTGACCAAGTGCAAGCCTTCCACGAACCTCCCAGCCTTAGACCACACTGCTCATCAACTCAGCAGTGGGTCACCCCCGAGTTGGGACTAAGCTCCACCCCAAGACAAGGAATCCTAGGCTAGGTTGAGGTTACAAGGAAACAACACACATCCACAAGGATGGAATTCTCTCCCAAGAACCTCCCACGCTCACTGCCCACGGACCCTCATTCCCCACATGCTTGTTCCACCCTAGGAGTATACAACTTCTCTGTCACCTAGACAGTCCTTCAGCTGTTAATCTCCCTTGCCTTGGGTTACAGGAACAGGCCGGACCGGAGGTCTCCGGGCTCTATGGTAGCTACAAGGTCCAACAACCCTTCCTCTGCGCACTCTCTCACTTGGAGGGAGTTTCTCATAGGTCCAGCAACCTGTTCTTCCAACTTCAACCACCTCTCTCACCTGGAGAGAGTGTTATACAAACTGGCCAACAAGCCACATAGGATCAAACACTACATGTCCACCACAATCAATGGGAATCCAGACACGAACACCCCAGGGCAGCTCCATACAAGTGAAACAACATAACCAGGCTTAGCAGGGACGGGACACTTCCGTTTTCTCAATTTGGCAACATGGGATAGACTCACACTCTGGATTCTCAGGGATGCGTGACGAGTCATCCATGCAGGGGTGATTCAGACTCCCCGGTTTAGAACAGAGAAGGGATGTACCAACTTTCCAGAACAAACACAGACTCTTTCCCGAAATTAACACATGCTTCTCGTTCAGGGAATGTACACATGGGTTTTCTCAGAGCCAGACACAGACTTTTCGAATCATATTGACGCACGAAGGTTCTCTGCAGGAGTCGGGTTGGTCGTACTATCCAGGGCTCTGTACGCGTTCAGGCAATCGGGTAGAATGGAGGAGGAACCCTTCTCACGGCTCACCCTGGCCATTTTATTCGCATGCGTCAGGGTTGACACTTGTCACCCATGGAACTGCATGCGTTCCACCAGCACACATCACCCTTGTACGTCCTCCCCTTGCCAGAAACTTAGGATAAAACATAAAATGCACATGTCTTTTTGGGATAATATTAAAATATTATTCCCAGGCTTAAGCCCCCTAGGCTTAGCCCCTTTCCCACCTTCCAACCCCTAATTCCTTGCCCACTCTGTGGATGCTCAGTCCCCCTTCACTCATTCATCGTGGTCGGTCTGCACCTGGCGGTGTTTTTTTTTTTTTTTCAATTTTATTAAATGTTCTGCATACATACAAGTACAAGATCAGGCCCTTGGCCTCCAACCCTTAGGCTCTCTAGCCTAACAATCACATAAGCCCACCGGCTTATACAAACTTGGCTCACCAGCCTATAACACATATTTACAATTTCTTTCAGAACATGGTTTGCAATGGGGCTCAGCCTTGGGGACACTACAGGGGAAATGACATTTTATGTGAATGTTTCCATGATTAGATAAAGAAGATGGATTATTGGAAGGAATTACCTTGTTTCATTTGTTGGGAGATATGGAGACATAGAAATTTGATTATTTTTGAAGATCATAATTTGTCTCTGTCCAGGGTTTGCAATAGAATTTTGCAAGATATGGGTGAAATAGAAAAAGTCCATTATGCTCAGAATATTAGAATTGTTAGGCCTCCCTTATTAGATTTGAATATGGTCGTTGGTTCTTTTGATGGAGCCTCTCAATGTGGGGGATTGAGATGTGGTGCAAGATCTATACTAAACTACCCAATTTTTGGTAATTTCAGTATTAAAATGAATTGTGGTTCTGGAACCAATACAAGGGGTGAACTTTTGGCCTTATGGAGTATCTTGTTCTTTGCTCATTACAAACAAGTTTCTTGCTTACAGTTGGTTGGAGACTCGAAAGTAATAGTTGATTGGTTTTCCTTTAAAAATAATCTGCTGGTGATCAATTTATAGCCGTGGATGACAAGAATTCGCCAATTGAGTGAAAAGTTTCAGACTTTGAAAGTACAACATATTTACAGGGAATTCAACAAGGAAGATGATCAACTGTCAAAGCAAGCATTATAGATGGATGAAGGTGTCCTTTTTAATGCAAAAGGGATGTGAACTCATACAAAACATTTTGAAAGAATGACAATAGTATAAATTATGTTTTGTAATCGATTGAAGATTATGTTTTTTTTGTTTTTAGATAAGACACTATATTATAGTTTTACTGTCTGTTGGGGAGGTACATATATGATATGAACAACGGATGTAATGTAATCTTGGANAACAAGCCACACAGGATCAAACACTACACGTCCACCACAATCAATGGGAATCCAGACACGAACACCCCAGGGCAGCTCCAGACAGGTGCAACAACATAACCAGGCTTAGCAGGGACGAGACACTTCCGTTTTCTCAATCTGGCAACATGGGATAGACTCACACTCTGGATTCTCAGGGATGCGTGACGAGTCGTCCACGCAGGGGTCGATTCAGACTCCCCGGTTTAGAACAGAGAAGGGGTGTACCAGATTTCCAGAACAAACACAGACTCTTTCCCGAAATCAACACATGCTTCTCGTTCAAGGAATGTGCACATGGGTTTTCTTAGAGCCAGACATAGACTTTTCGAATCAAAGGGATGCACGAAGGTTCTCTGCAGGAGTCGGGTTGGTCATACTATCCAGGGCTCTGTACGCGTTCAGGCAATCGGGTAGAATGGAGGAGGAACCCTTCTCACGGCTCACCCTGGCCGTTTTATTCGCATGCATCAGGGTTGACACTTGTCACCCATGGAACTGCATGCGTTCCACCAGCACACATCACCCTTGTACGTCCTCCCCTTGCTAGAAACTTAGGATAAAACATAAAATGCACATGTCTTTTTGGGATAATATTAAAATATTATTCCCAGGCTTAGCCCCTTTCCCACCTTCCAGCCCCTAATTCCTTGCCCACTCTGTGGATGCTCAGTCCGCCTTCACTCATTCATCGTGGTCGGTCTGCACCTGACAGTGTTTTTTTTTTTTTTTTTCAATTTTATTAAATGTTCTGCATACATACAAGTACAAGATCAGGCCCTTAGCCTCCAACCCTTAGGCTCTCTAGCCTAACAATCACATAAGCCCACCGGTTTATACAAACTTGGATCACCAGCCTATAACACATATTTACAGTTTCTTTCAGAACATGGTTTGCAATGGGGCTCAGCCTTGGGGACACTACAGGGGAAATGGCATTTTATGTGAATGTTTCCATGATTAGATAAAGGAGATGGATTATTGGAAGGAATTACCTTGTTTCATTTGTTGGGAGATATGGAGACATAGAAATTTGATTATTTTTGAAGATCATAATTTGTCTCTGTCCAGGGTTTGCAATAGAATTTTGCAAGATATGGGTGAAATAGAAAAAGTCCATTATGCTCAGAATATTAGAATTGTTAGGCCTCCCTTATTAGATTTGAATATGGTCGTTGGTTCTTTTGATGGAGCCTCTCAATGTGGGGGATTGAGATGTGGTGCAAGATCTATACTAAACTACCCAATTTTTGGTAATTTCAGTATTAAAATGAATTGTGGTTCTGGAACCAATACAAGGGGTGAACTTTTGGCCTTATGGAGTATCTTGTTCTTTGCTCATTACAAACAAGTTTCTTGCTTACAGTTGGTTGGAGACTCGAAAGTAATAGTTGATTGGTTTTCCTTTAAAAATAATCTGCTGGTGATCAATTTATAGCCGTGGATGACAAGAATTCGCCAATTGAGTGAAAAGTTTCAGACTTTGAAAGTACAACATATTTACAGGGAATTCAACAAGGAAGATGATCAACTGTCAAAGCAAGCATTATAGATGGATGAAGGTGTCCTTTTTAATGCAAAAGGGATGTGAACTCATACAAAACATTTTGAAAGAATGACAATAGTATAAATTATGTTTTGTAATCGATTGAAGATTATGTTTTTTTTGTTTTTAGATAAGACACTATATTATAGTTTTACTGTCTGTTGGGGAGGTACATATATGATATGAACAACGGATGTAATGTAATCTTGGANATGTTTATCAGAATGTTTTTCATTTGTTGACAAAAGTTTAGAGGTCTGATCTAACAAAATCTTCCAATGTGTCCTATGAAACATTGGAGTATAAAAAAAAATACCAATGCTATTCATTATTATTAATATAATTATTGATGTTGAATGATATTATAAAAATAATATAATTATTGATGTTGAATAATATTATGAAAATAATCACAATTATTAGGAGAAGTAGGTGGAGGGATCATATTTCATCTCAAAGAAAATATAAAAATAAAATTTCCATGGGTACTAAGGATTGAAAAGTATTTATTTAAGGAGCAAGGTGTGCATAATGAAACTATAGTCCACTAGTTTCAATCATTATAAGACCCATCTTACAATATTCTACTCCTCAAAATATTTATGTATCCCATTTGGTTCAAAGAATCATAGGATTATCCCACAATTTTGAAGAAATTTCACTTTTTCAAGTGTTGCGAGCACATAAAGATGCTAATATTTTTGCGAATATGGGGAATCTGTGAGTGAAGATCAATTAAGGAAAAGTGGGGGGATGGGGCTCTTCATTATACTCTCCTCTCATGACATTACTCTCCATTGATCCCTTGATGAATTATGTGTGCTATACTCTAGCTTGAAAGGACTATGGGTTATGGTCATCAATATGTTGCAATCCTTGATGGTGCCCTCAATTAATAAGAACATGTCAGTCTAGCTTCCCTCCATGTGTGGTTTTATTTTGATTGAAAGGTGGACTAGGAGAGTAGTTTTTTACCCTCCTTTGCCACTGACTTTGGTGGTTCAACCTCAAGAGCTTATTTTAATTGTCTTACTCCATTGAATGTGATTGGTGAACAATCTATAATTTCTCTAATAGGTCTCAGTGCTCTAGGTGACACACATTTAGTTAAAGCATCCTTGGCACTATAGAAAAGATGGCTCCGTGTAGAAAGCACCAGTGTGTGATGTATGAGTTGGTAAAGATCAATAAAAATGTGAAACAATGCAAAAGGAGGTAGTATAAGCCCAACAATATATTGTATCTTCAACTCTCCATTGAAAATGTTGGTATTTTGCAAGAGGCCTCAAAAGAAAATTTGAGGGTGGAAATTCAAGAACAAGATAAGCATGTTGTTTAGATTGTTGCTTAATAAAAGTTTTTTTTTATAATATACTATGTAAAAACACCGAAGGTCTGAAAATTTCATGTGGATTTAAGTGGATACCAAATCATTTTCTTTTCACAACAACAATATTATTTTATAGACTTGTTTTTCATAAAATTTAGAGCATAATTCCTCTTATAAGTAAGTTGTGTTTATTAACTTTTAAGTTGGGACTAAGTTGCGAGCCTTTGGATTGTGGTCCTAAATTTGAGATTCGTATCTGAAAACGAACTTTCTATAACCAAATTAATATGAATAAGAAATACGTCTATACAAAACATTCCATTGATGAAGCATGCTGGTCAGTTTGGATTATCCGCAATTGATGATCAGTTTTGTTGCCTCATAATGGCTTGCAATTTATTACCAACAGACCATGTTGCAATTTATTACCAACAGACCATGTTAGATGGATAATAAAGAAGCAGGGACAATTCACGAGTGTTGTTGTTGTTGTTTTATTTTAAAAATTTTTAAATAATTATAAGAAAGACTCAAATATAATTATCCATTAATTAAAGAATTAAAATTCATATTTAAAAAAATTAAAAATATTTTCCATTTTCTTCATATTCAAACTTATATATATATATATATATATATATATATATATATATATATATATATATTACAAAACTTAATTAAGTTTTATAAAAAATTTATTGAACAATAAACATTAATGAAAATCAAAGTTATTTAACCCCAACGAATATAATAACTAGCATATCTCAGAAGTGGGGATGGGAATGTCAAACAAAATGTAGAGTATGTTGGAAAATAAATTTTATTTTTTAAATTGTTGTTATTCAACTTCTTTTCGTGACAATTTTAAAATCCACTGGGGAAACCAAACTAGCAACCTAAGAGCAATTTGTGATGTCCTTTGGATCTTAAAAGCACAAAAAACAGTGAATTACATTGTCTAAAAACAAAGCTAGTGTTATAGATGCCTCATTGATATCTAGAGTTATCATGATAGCTGATGAGAGGTGGAGCAAAAGCCTCCAAACCTCTGTAACTAAAAAACCAAAAAAACTAGTAAAGATAGCAAGAGAAATCAGTGGGGCAGACCAGAGAACTCTGCCGGAGGAGGTGCATGTTTTTGGGGATGCTCCATATTGTCTCCAACCATTCTTTCTTCTTTTCCAGCATTCTTGTTGATCTTTTGTTCCATTTCCCACAATTATATTTGAACATCATCCAACTGGAAGAGAATTTCTTGATGGGCTTCGTTCCTTTCCACAAGGACTTTACCCATGAGTGTCTTGAGGATCCAATAGATGCCCACTGGTTTTTAATAGAGGGTGGCTCTGGCTTAGTAGGAACTTGGATCAGGGACCCACGAACCTATGTTCTCATTGACCACCTCATTGTAAATGACGTCCATGGGAAATCAAGCGTCTTTTTCAACCAGATCTAGTTCGGCTTGAACTTCCAGCAAAGTGTGAGCTTCATAAAATTCAGTAGCCTGAGAAACAACAACTTGGGTTTAATGGGATAGGGAGCTGTCTCTATGGCTTCAAGCTTGTTGACATTGAGAAATGTGTGGCGTTGGAGGGATGAGGGAGCAGGGGTTAGATAGGATATGGGGAATGGAAGTAGCAGGGAAGGCGACACAAAAAGTGATAGAGAGCAGTCTAGAGGCCAAGCAAGGGCGGAACGAGAGGAAATCCAAGGACAAACAATTAGAAAAGTGATCAGGGGGGAAGCTGAAATAGACAACCTAGGGAGAGTACTACCATGGATAAGCAAGGTTGGTGTCGTTCTACACCATAATGAACTATGAGTGTGAGGGATTCCAAAGACCCATCACCAGGACAAAGCGAATGAGAACAACCCGAGGTGAGGACACTCACTTGTAGGGAAATGAATGCTTGGGGTTATGCATTGAATTAAGGTGATGTAGGCAGGTGAGGTGGGTGATCGAGGGGGTTTGATAGGCTGCTAAGTGGGGGTAGGTCCCAAGGCCCCTACCTTGTCATAACTCGCCTCCCTGTCACCCAATCTGGGTGGCATCTTCCATTTATAGTTATCAAATTCCTCTTAAGCTTAAAAAAACAATAATCAAACGATTTTATAGGTGGTGAAAAGAGATGAAAGGGTTTTTCCCAAAAAACAATCTTGGTTGACATGGTTTAATGATGAAGCCCTACAGTTTCTTGTGATTAAACATCCAAGGATGCCCTACTTCAACAGGCCTACATAATGTGAAATGTGGCAATCCATCTCTTTGGCTAATTAAATCTTAGGTATTGAAAACATGTCAATGATGAAGAATATTACACTCATTTGTATGTAAAGTAACACAATTAAATATGACGACACCCAACCATATGTCAAGCGTGGTTGGTCACAACTGTAATTAGTCAGTGTAGATGTGTGAAAGGCATGTGGAAAACGTGGTTTCCAGAAAAATAGAATTAACTAAAAAAATAATGAAATGAATAAAATTTGAGTCTAACACAAAATTTGTTCATCTCATAATGATGGTGTGTTGTGATTATATAAAAACAACTTCATATAATTAAAATTGTGTTTCAACTTGAGTACCTAGTAGTATTTATTATTAAAAAATTCTCATGCAAAAGAAAATTGCAATACAAATCTTCTCAATGACATAATAACACCTATCCTCATTATTACAATATCTTCTTCAGGAAAATATTGTAGGTGAGAGTAGAGAAGTGATATTGAATATCGTAAAGCAACAATTGTTTTTGAGTTGAACATGTAAATATGAAATATGTTTATGGGTGTATGGAATATTTTTATTTATGGAATGATGTGCATGGAAAAGTTAATTGTTTATATCATAGACTATAATGATCCATTCTCAACAATTCTCACATGCATGGACATATGGCTGTCGTTCGTTTGTTCTCACTTAGGCAGCATAGTTTGTAGGACCAATTGAATGGACTTCAATTTAAATAACACAAACAAAAGTAGATCTAATGCATCTATACACTCTGTCATGTCATTTATGCATCTACTATGAAGTGCTTAGTGCTTTCCACTATTGAACTCCTCCACTTCCACGATTTATCCTTGTGCAACAATGCTACGTGTTTATTCCCTTGTATCCTATTGCAATCAGCATAAAAGTGTAGCTTGATAACGCTATAGAGGTTGTTGGATTTCTTAGTTTTGAGGCATTTCAAGGATGTGCCACTTTGTTTCATCTCGTTGCAAGAAACAAATTTTTTTAGCTTGATCACACTATATAGGTGGTTGGATTTCTTAGTTTTGAGGCATTTCAAGGGTGTGACACTTTATTTCATCCAATTTCAAGAAACACAAAAGTTTATCTTGATCATGCTATAGGGGCTATTGGGTTTCTAGGTTTTGAGATATTTGAAGGGTTTACTAGCTCTGTTGATCATGAAAATCATATAAGTATATTTGGTGACATTCTTTAACAACCTCTTTATTGATTTCTTTCTTTAAATGTCATTGTTGCTTATAGATTTATCTTGTTCGATTATGATATGCATCTTTGTTTGATGGGAGGAAATCAAGAAAATCATTGAATCCTTTATTGTAAAAAGCATTATAACATCATATTCAGAGTGGCTCATGGGATTATTTTCCCTCAAATCATTTTTTTTTATATATTAAGGCTGGAAAAAATTTGTCAGATGAAAACTTTAATCTCAAAATTCCAGAAACCGATGTGGCGACATGGAAATTTTCTTACAGTGCATATGTCATTTTCAATCATATATCAATAAATTTCTTATAGCTAAAATCCAATTGAAAACCAAGTGTTGTGGATTGATATTATTCAACCAAGAGGCCATAATCTCACTTTAAACTTATGAATTATTCACCCTTGGTTGCTATTTAGGTCATGATTTTATTTAAATGTTACCTTGATTTAGTTGAACAGACTAGTCTTTTAAGTATTCCAGATGGATGGTGAATGTGGGTATACCCATTCCATCATTAATCATTAGATCTTCATGACTAACCTAATTTTAATTTCCTTCACAATTGTTTTTAACGCATGATCCAAGAGAGCGAGAAGGCGTATGTACAAATGATTTTTTTTTAAGACATCAAACTTAGAGCATGAAAAACTCTCATTGTGTATGATATAAATACCAACAAAACAAAATTTAATTTCTATATATACATGAAATGGTTGGTAGATCAAATGAAAAGCTACCACAAGTACATAGAATTGATTAGAAGAAATATGAAAGTTGCCTTAGGGTGTTTTATATACTTTCCGAAAGTGTTTTTCCCATTTGCATCATACACACACATTCATCATTGAATTTAACATGAAAATAAATGGTGAGAATTATTTTTTCATTTGTATTACATATGTATTTATTGAGTTTGATTATATAGCTCATCATAATATTCTGAAGAAGGGGATCCAACCACATTTTCATTATATATATTCATTAAACTTAAAAGGAAAATAGATCATGAAAAATAGGAAACTTATTGTAAAAAGTAATTTTCCCATTTGTATTATAGATATCTTTATTGAACTTGATTGAAAAGTCCATCAAAATATTTAGAGGAACAAGTGGATCTATGTTTTCCTTGTATATATTCATTGAGCTCTAATAAAAAATGGCTTTCCCATTTGTATTACATATATATCCATCTTTAACTTAAGATGAAAGTTTGATGTGAAAACTATCTTTCTAGATTGCATGACATATATATTTATTGACTTCCTAAAAAAGTGTCTTTCCCATTTGCATTATAGATATGAACATTATTAAATTTAAAAGAAAGGGTGATTGTGAAAAGTATCTTTTTCAATTGTATTACATATATGTTTATTGAGTTCATGAAAGGTGTCTTTCCCATTTACATTACATATATATTTATTATATATTTATTGTTGAATTTTAGAGAAAAGTGAATTGTGAAAAACATTTTTTTTGTACTTTACTATTTGTTTGTATGTTCATCGTATTTGATTCAATTCCTGAACAAGAAGAAACAACTTGTCTTTAATGTGAAAATGTGAAATGAATAAGAAAAAACAAAGAAAATTGTGAAAAGTATCTTTTTCAATTGTATTACATATATGTTTATTGAGTTCATGAAAGGTGTCTTTCTCATTTACATTACATATATATTTATTGTTGAACTTTAGAGAAAAGTGAATTGTGAAAAACATTTTTTTGGACTTTACTATTTGTTTGTATGTTCATCGTATTTGATTCAATTCCTGAACAAGAAGAAACAACTTGTCTTTAATGTGAAAATGTGAAATGAATAAGAAAAAACAAAGAAAACCAATCCAAAGTCCATCTCATTGGAAAATGTTGTGTTGAGAGTTAGGAGAGGACAAATAACATAAATGTGTGTGCACACATTTAACATGAACCATGGTGAAACAACAAAAGTTTATGAATAAGAAAAAACAAAGAAAACCAATCCAAAGTCCATCTCATTGGAAAATGTTGTGTTGAGAGTTAGGAGAGGACAAATAACATAAATGTGTGTGCACACATTTAACATGAACCATGGTGAAACAACAAAAGTTTATACATATGTTAACTTTGAACAAGAGT
This sequence comes from Picea glauca, assembly GCA_000966675.3. Taxonomy (NCBI): domain Eukaryota; kingdom Viridiplantae; phylum Streptophyta; class Pinopsida; order Pinales; family Pinaceae; genus Picea; species Picea glauca. The sequence goes on along the minus strand of JZKD02S0883197.1, from coordinate 157,714 downwards.
GTTTGACGCCTTAAAAAGGTTCATTATGTAATGAGGGTTCATCATTTTTTTCTTACTAATGAAAGATAACCAATGTTTTTTTAATGAAATTTAGTTTTTTTTTAATTAAGAAATTTAAATTAATTTTTTTTATTAAAAAATATAATTTAATTTATAATTATATTTCTACATACATTTATACTTTTAGTTTAAATATAAAATATTTTCTCTAATATATAATAAATTTTTGTATCATTAATTAATTTTATAAATGTGTTTTTCAAATTTTAAAAATATTCAATATATATTATTGTTTAAGTTATAATAATTACTCTTACACATATCATGAAATTTTAATTAAGATTATGTAAATATTATTATGAAAAACAAAATATTTCACTAAAATATTATTATTATTATTAATTTTTTTAATAGTTTTTGAGTTTTTTTTTATTAATTTTTATAAATGATACATATGATATTGTTATTAAAATTTCGAGGGTTGGTTCAATTGGTCTAGAGCTCATACATGAGTTTTCATTCTTGTTGTTGGTCATAAGTTCGACTCTCTTGATTCCCTCGGGGCAAGGCCTTGTAATCATGGCAAGCATGGATCGAAATAAATATAATATTTTTTTATGAATGTAATTTAATTACCAGATATATTGGTAACTTATATGATTTAAAAATCTGAATATAAATGATATAATTTTTAGATAAAATTTATTTAATCACCAAATAATTTGATAAGTTGTTGTTTATAAGGTTTGGAAAAAAATGGAAATGGCTTAAAATGTTAACAAAAACCAGTGCATACCATCCTACAATTTTATTAAGCAAACAAAAGGTAATAAATATATAACAATAGTCTCTACATGTGTAACTTTGGATTTTTTTGAATGCTTTGATGTAGGCCTCACACCTCCTTGTTTGAACCATTTTTCCATGAGATTATTGATATGCCATCCTCGGATGAGCACCATATGCAGCTCAATCTTCCCATCACAATAATAGGGATGAATGGCTAGAATATCTTTTTGTTTGATCCTAAGTTGACAAATAGCTAATGTGCTCTCTGCATACTCAAAGGTTAATCCATTATTTTCGTGTCTAATCGATCGACAACATTAGCTTGACTAACTAACTTACAAGGTGCTACTTAATCCCCACGAGACTAACTTTCTCATTCTGTTTGTCCTACTTGTCTTGGCAACATATTTACCAAGTTTGAGTTTGAATTCAAATTCAAATTCAATATGGTACTAAAATATTCAAAAGTTCAAAAATCAATTTGACAAAAAATTCACCAAGTATTCGGATAAGAAAATTTTAAACTATTTATTTATATAAAATTATGACATTCTCCCAAATTTTATTTCCACTAGTAAATTAAATCTACTTGGAAAACACATTCGCATAGGTCCATACATACTGCTAATAAATCAAATGTACTTGGAAAGCATATTCGCATGAGAAACTGCAAAATTGAACAATATGTTTATAGATCATAGTAGACGAAAACATAAACATGTCAATGTGAATGTGTAGGTTTGGGATACCCATACCCTTAAATCCCTATTGATTTAATTTGCTTAGAGTAGCTTCCACCCATCCAGCTAGCCACCATCAAAGTGGCGCAATGGAATCCAATAATTGATATGATAATGTAAGTTTTAAACCTTTTACAGTGATGCAATGCACACATAGATTCTTAAAAAATAGAAAAGAAAAAAATTGCAATCACACATATACACAGATATTTACCTTGGAAACTCAAACCGGGAAAACCAACAACCTATTTAGAGTTGCACCTCTAATTCTTATTCATCATCATACAACTTCATTGTTTACAATACAATATATATGATCTCGTGACATCCAAAACCCCTAACCGATTGACTTGGATTATGCTACAACCCTAATTATTTATTGGAATTAGAAAACCATGGGATGAAATACCATGCACCACTAAACTACCAAAGGATAAAAACCGCCCAAACAATTAGAAAATAGGGGGACCTATAGTAATGCAAAGAATATAACACATACCCAACATTCTCCCACTTGTTTTTTTATTTGTATACAGGGGGAACATGCTTTCATGATCAACAATTTGGGGCATAAATGCCCATTGATTTTCTACACCAAGAGAACTTCTCAGTGTTCACATATTTTGTTAATGGATTTGCAACATTCTCCAAAGTGTCCACCTTCACCAACAACACCTTCTTCTCTTCAACCATGTATCTGAAAAAATGATATTGAACATCGATATGCTTTGTCTTAGAATGATAAATTGGGTTCCTCACCAGGAAGATTGCAGTCTATCTGTCACAATCTATCCTTACATCTTGTTGTACCAACCCAATACCTGGACACAATCTTTGTAACCATAATACTTCCTTGCTTGCATGAGTGGCTGCCAACTATCCAACTTCTGTGGTTGAGAGTGCCACTACAGACTGTCTTTTGCTCATCCAACTGATTTCTCCTCCAAATAGGTTAAACACATACCCACTTGTAAATCTTTTGTGATCCATATCTCCATCCTAGTTTGCATCAAAAAATCCATGTATTTCCAACATTCCATCCAATATTGGTCTTCTTTGGTAGCACAATCCATAACTAGTAGTACCACACAAATACCTGAAAACCCTCTTTATTGTTGTCCAATGCTCCTTTCCTGGTTTTTACATATAACTTCTCAAAACTCTCACTACATGTACACTGTTTGGTTTAGTACAGAGCATTGCATACATCAAACTGCCAACCGCACCAACATATAGAGAACTAGACATGTCCTCTTCCTCTTCATGTGTCTTGGGACACGGATTTCCAAATAAATTTACACCTACATGAATAGGAACCTTGACCAATCTATATTCCTGCATATTAAACCTCTACAATTTTGACTCAATGTATTTTCTCTGATTCAACCAGAGTTTCTTGTTTTCCCGATCTCTTTAAATTTCCATGCCCAAAATAAATTTTGCAGCACCAAGATATTTCATGTTAAATTTAGAGGACAACTGAGTTTTCACATCCTAGATAATTTCCTTGTTGTTTCATATCAACAACATATCATCCACATACAAGACCAAATGAATAAGACAATCACCTACTAAATTGAAATACACACAATGATCACCTTTTCTCCTTGTGAAGCCAAGTCCCAATATATAAGTATCAAATTTTCGATACCACATCCTTAGTGATTGCTTTAACCCATAGGGACTTTTTCATTCTACATACCATCTCTTTATTTCCCTTCACTGCAAAGCCTTCTAACTACTTCATGTATATTTTTTCATCCAAATCCCCATGTAGGAATGTTCTCTTCACATCCATATGTTCTCCTTCAAAATCAAAAGCAACAACAATAGATAAAAGATATCTAATAAAGGTTAACTTGGCAACTGGAGAAAAAAATTCACCAAAGTCAATTCCCTCTACCTGGGAATAACCTTTTACTACTAACTGAGCTTTATGTTTCTCCACTTTTCCTTTTGCATTAAACTTCTTCTTAAACACCCATTTTCTGCCAATGGGATTTCTTCTAGTCGACAACTCCACTAGATCCCAAGCCTCATTCTTTTCCAAGGATGAAATTTCTTCTACCATGTATTTTTTCCATAGTTTTCCATCCTACGAATCCACTGCCTCCCTAACATTTCTAGGATCATCATCAGTAATAAAAAAAGAATAATTTGAATAGAAATAAGGTGGAGCATACCTTTCCGGTTTCCTTCTTTCCTGAATCGATCTCCTCAATACTGAAGTATGCAACTCTTGTTCTTCTTATTCTCGTTCTTCTATAGAGTCTGATTCATTATCCTTCAATTGAAAATATATTTTCTTTGGTTATTCCTCCCTTGGTAGGACTTCCTATTTGACAACATCTTTGATATCTCTAAATACGACATCTCGACTATACACTACCTTCTTAGTTTCTAGGTTTCAAAGCTTATAACCTTTTAGACCATCTTTATAGCCAATAACGATACACTTTCCACCCTTTTTATCCAACTTACTATTGTTTTCCTTTGGAATGTGTACATAAGCATCACATCCAAACACCTTGAGATGTGTAAGAGAGGGTTTCCTTCAGTCCATACCTCATGTGGAGTCTTATCATCCAATGCTATTAAATTTTATCAATTTACCAAGTAGCAAGCAATATCTGTTGCCTCTACCCATAATTCCTATCCTAACCCGACACCATTGAGCATGCTCCTTGTTTTTTCCATAAACGTCCTGGTCATCCTTTTTGCAACTCCATTATGATGAGGTGTGTATGGAGTGGTCTTCTACCTTTCTATACTGCATTTTTTACAAAATTCCTAGAATTCATTCCCATAGAATTCTCCACCATTATATATCATCAACACCTTAATTTTCTTCTCTGTCTGATTTTCCACAAGAGACTTAAATTATTTAAATTTGTCAAAGTCTTCAAATTTGTCCACGAGGAAATAAATCCATGTACTCCTTGAGAATTCATTTATGAATGAGACATAGTACAAATATTTACCCAGTGATGGAACCGACACAAGTCCAAACACATCATTGTGCACCAACTGTAATACTCTCCCTGCCCTCATAACACTAGAGAGGAATCTTATGCAATTCTACTTTCCATATAAGAAATGTTCATAGAAATAAAAAACTAGAGGGAAATTGTACATACCTTCAACCATACCATTACCATGTAGTAATCGAAGGCCTTCTCTCTGATATGTTCCAATCTTTGATGCCACAACGTAGTATTTTCTCTAGAGATTGTAGGATTTTTTCCATCTTCAACTCCAATATCAGGAACAATGGAACTGTTGCACTCATGTCTAATAGTGACTCCTAGTATCTTATACATAGTTCCAATCCAAACTCCCCTCAACAACACCATTTCTCCTCGAACCATCCTGCGTGTTTCTTTTTCAAACATTGTTTTTACACCTGCATCATCCATCTTACTTACATAAATAAAAAAATTGGGCAATCCTGGGATGTGCATAACACTAGGGAGTGTTCTAATCCTACCAACCATTATCTTATAAATAAATTTTCCTCATCCTAAGATTTTGGCTATCGAGTCACCTCCTAGAAAAACATCACCACCATCATACCTTTCATACTCACAAAACCACTCCTTGTGAGAAGTCATATGAAAGGATGCACCCGAGTCGACCAACCATGCCTCATTATTTAAATGTGTGCTTGAAGAAGCCAAGTACACATCCCCTCCTTCATCTGTGGAGGTTTTTGCTTCTGTCGAAGGAGCATCATCAGATCCCTTCTTTCTCTCAACACTTTTGGATCTACAATTTTTCTTGTAATTCCCTTCTTTTCCACATCTCCAACATACCTTTATGAATTTTCCATGAGATTTATATCTTCCTCTAGATTTAGATTTCCCACTTGAGGATTTTTTTTTTCTTTCCTAGTAGCGTCCTCTTACAAATAAGATATATGTGCTATGTCCTTCCATGTTTTTTCTCCTCGTCTCCTCTGACAACACATATGAGATCACAACATCGAAGCTTAAAAAAGTTGCATTACTACATATGGCTACATCAAGACTATCCCATGAGTTTGGTAAAGAGCACAATAAACTGATACACTTATCTTCATCATAAATCTTAATATCAAAAGACAATAACTGACTTACCACAGTATTCAAGGCAATCAGATGCTCTGTCACCGAGTCTCCATCTTTCATCCTCGGGTTGTACAACTTCTTCCACATGAATAAATTTTTTACTAGGGACTTAGACTAATACAAAGCCCCTAAATTATCCAATAATGCCTTGGTTGTAGCTTCCCCTAACACATTTAGTAATACTGAATCCGTGAGACACAATTAAATAATTCTCTTTTCCTTTCAATCCAAAATTTTCTAGTTTTTTGTTGACATTTTCGTAGGTGCAGTGCCTGAATCCACAACGATCCATTGATCTTTGTATACCAAAATTTCTTCCATCTGAAGCTTCCACAACTCAAAACTTTTCCCATTAAATTTTTCGATCTCTTTTTTTGAATTGTTCATCATTTCTTTTCACCACAAGAATTTATACCATAGAGTTCCCACTGTAACAAGGTTTATCACAGACCTGAGCCAAACCCTTAGCCACAAAGACATCCCCCTAAAACCAATAACCTTGGTCTGATACTAAATGTAAGTTTTAAACATTTTATAGTAATGCAATGCACACATAGATTCTTAAAAAATAGAAAAGAAAACAATTGCAATCACACATATACACAGAGATTTACGTTGGAAATTCAAACCAAGAAAACCAACAACCTACTTAGAGCCACACCTTTAATTCTTATTCATCATCATACAACTTAATTGTTTACAATACAATATATATATAGGATGTCACGACATCTAAAACCACTAAACAATTAAAGGTGAAAAAACCACCCCCACTAAAGGCGAAAAACCACCCAAACAGTTGGTGAATAAACCCCCCAAAAAAATTTCTCGGAGGCAGGGGGGATGGAATTACAATCATGCAAAGAATATAACACATAACCAACAAATAAGAGGACAATAATTATGTTGTAGCAAAACAAAATGTTCCTTATAGCACCCCTGCTACTAACCCAATGAAAACTCATATACCTGTTAAACTAAAATGCGTGCAACATGCTAAAAACGTCCATTATTTTAACATTATTATTTAAAAGCATAAATGAATTCTATTAAACATGCACAAAAATCATTAATTCACTCAAATAACAAAGTAAAATGCACAACAATTAAAACCCATAATTAAAGACAATGTATAGAAATAAAACACTTATCTTTGAAACAAATGTGCAACAAGTTGCAGAGGTCGAACGTTCCACCCAACTATAGCCTTGTTGCTCCAAATCTCAAAAAGTAGTCACCCCCAAGTTGGGGCTATGAATCCACACGAAAGGATGTTTCCTAAGGGTGTCTATTGTCCACTCTCAACCCAAAAATAACCCACAACATGATGATCTCCTACAACCATCTCAATTCGCCAACTCTCTTTCCCCTAAACCTACACAACCCAAGGAATGGGATCCCCTTTTCTACCACGCAGTCCCTTAGGCTATCCCATTTCCCTCCAAGGCTCTAGCATAGTTTATCTAGGAAATATCTCTTGTTGGGAACTCCAAGGATGCCAGCTACAATAGGAAAATCTCACAACATCAAACTTACTAGCTCATACACATAAATCTCACTCTACAAGACTAACAACCTGCTTCTTCATGGAATTGAAACTCCAATAAGATTCCCACAAAACCTACTATGGCTATCTTCAAGCTCCAACACTCAACACACTCTTGTTGTCCCAAAAACTATTTATAAAAAATGCCTACAATACCCATTTGAATTTCCCTTTTACCCATGAAAGTTGACTCTCACATTCCCTATTGTTGATTGTACTCAACCCCATGTTCTCAATAACTATGTGAGGTGACTTTTCACACCAACCCTCTCAAATTTATTCAATGATTGTGGCTTTGATACACTCAAAAGGAAAATAGAAATTTCTTGCAAAACAATAATTTTAGAAAGTGGCATGGGATTAATAAACATGGGTAATTCCCCCCTTGGACCCCCCGTATCTTGTGGAAACTTAACCCCCATGACTTCGTCCATGTTGTCTAAAGCCAACGTTACATTTTATTTTATTGTTTCTATATACAATGCACATATTACATCGTGGGGCCCACAACCATACATCATATTTACATTGTACATCTCTAAACCGAGGATTAAAAATGGGGATGTTACATTCCCATCCCCCCTGAAATATTCACCACCCTCGAGCACATCACCATATTGGTATACATGTGAATTTTTTTACATCATAGTACTCAATACTTTGTAAGTTCACAATTTCTGCAACAATTCAAACCAACAATCTCTCGTTCCCCTCAACCTGCACAACTCAAGGAAGTGTACCCCCTTCTTTGTACAACAGTCCCTTAGATTGTACCACTTCCCTTCCAAGGCTTCAACACATATCAATCATGAAGTCTCTAAGTTGTGGCTCCAGGAACTCCAATCTCGAAAATGGAGTCTTGCACACTTATCTACAAATGTACATTCAATTTTCTTCACAATTTGCAAAAGCTTGCAGGTACTCCTCCCACATGGTCTCCTCGTGTTCCCACGTGGAATATTTAGGACCATAGAAAGTCCCTTGGACCTTTACTAGGATGATGGCCAATGGATTGTTTCTAAAGCACTTTGACTTTTCGGTCTAGGATGTGCATTGGGTCCACCTAAAAGTCTCTTTCGTGCTCCACTTGGATCACAGCCCAATCAATCATGTGGTTATAATCATGCACATATTTATTCAATAAAGAAACAAGAAACATGTTATGAATTCTCTTGCATGCAAGCATGTATGCAACTGATCTTGTCTTCTTTAGAACTTCAAATGACCCACAATATCTCACTACCAACTTTGGGCAACTTCCCAATCTTATGAGCTCCTTTTAGCCTTCACTTTTAAAAGCACATGTTTTCTGATGTAGGAGCATCGCTCCATGCCATCCAGTCAGCCAGCCACGTCAGCGCGCATGCATTCAGAGTTGAAAGGGAGGCACAGCCTCATTTGAATTTGAATTGAATGTAATTTAATGTCTTAGGCTGGTGATCCATAGAAGCTGTGCCTTTGAGCAAGCATTAGATAAGATCGGATTAAATGCCAAGATCGGTTGAGATCTAGATCCAGATGCTGGACTAGACAACCATTGATTATAATTGAATAAGGTAGGTAGACCTGGAGGGAAGCGCTCAAAGAGCCCCTCAGGTAAAAGATATTTTGGAGATCTCATTTTGTGGAAGAGATAGAGAAGAGAAGAGCTGGGGAGAGCTCGAGAACACCCTTGTACAAACAGACATTTGTCATTTTTAATATAAACAGAAGCAGTTTTTCCTGCATATGTTCTGTCTTATATGCATGCCTGTAAGTGTTCATTATATGTTGTGTTTGTGTGTTGTTATCATGCAATTGTAGGGATTTTGTTTGATCTCAGGTTGAGGATCTTTGGGGTTTCATGTCTGGAGGGCATGATAGAGTGTTGCAGACTCTGAATACTGGTGCATGAGTGCACTTTTGAAATCTGAGGAGTCAGACGAAGACGTGCTGAGGCACAGGACTGAGATCAACAACTCAGGAGAGAAGAAGACCTTTGAGGTTACTGAACACCTCAGGAGATGAGGCTGTGTAGCTAAAACACAGTTGCATATAGAATCTCTTAGGAGTTCTGTAGGAGCTCTGCCAAGAGGGCATTGAGCCTGTGCAAGGAGTGCACAGAAGAAGAACTTTGTTGTGAGTTCAGGAGAAGACCAGAATCACTGAGGATTCTGAGAAGCTCTGCCAGGAGGCATCGAGCAAGTGCAAAGGGTGCACAGAAGGAACCCAGAGCTACTGAACGTTCTGTGGAAGAGATACTCCGCCAGGAGGGCGTCGAGAAAGTGTACAGGCAGGCACAGGAGAACAGAGAACTCTTTGAGTTCTGTCATCTGAAGGAAGTATCCACTGAGGGAACTTTCACTGGGTTACTGAATACCCAGAAGCACTCAAGAAGAGGCTTGAGAAGAAGGATAGCCAGGAGGGCAGCCATTTCATTCTACATCTGAGGGAGAAGAAGGACATAAATCCCTTAGGGGCCTGAGTGATTATATAATCTTAGGAGGGATAGCACCGTGTGTGCGCAGAGGTTCTGCAAGGAGTACAGATGCCAGAATCCTTTGAGGATTCGAGGACAGAAGCTCAGGAAGGGCAGCACTTATACCCGCGCAGGCGAAGCTCACGGTCGAGGAGTTCGCAGAGAAAAGAAGACAAGGCCGAGGCCTTGGGAAATCTAAATTCCTTCTAAGTGCAGGGAAGAAAGTGAGAAAGCTCGAGGGAGCACAACAACCGTCAGATCGTGGGAAGAAGAGATCTGGAACGTTGAATAGTTCACGTCCAGGAGGAGCGCCAGAAGAAGCACACAACAGAGAAGGACCGACAGTCGTCGGATCTCGTGAAGGAAATCCTGAAAGTTGTCAGATCGGGAGGAGTTACATGGAGGTTAAGCCTCAGGAGAAGCGCAGAGAGGGAGAACAGATCTAAGCCGTCAGATCTGAGGCAGATACCCGACAACCGTCAGATCTGCGAAAGCTACACGAGGTTTAGCAGTCGAGACATCGACCATTCGGAGAATCGGAGTTCTCGAGGTCGAGGGAAACAAGACAACAGAAGTCCCGAAATCCTGAGAAGGGATCATAGCCATTGATCTCAGACAGGACACGTGGAAGGAGATCTGGACGAGTCGGTGTTTGGAGCATCGAAATTTCCAAAGGCAAGAACTCTTACATATAGGAATCGTGATCGGTGATTTCCCAATAGAATCCTAGCCATTGATCTCTGCAGGGACACGTGGAGAGAGATCCCGGATAGTTCGGAGTTCGGGATATCGGGATTTCCAGAGTCGTGAAACACTTGCCAATTGAAATCGCGATTCGCGATTTCCCAACGCGATCAGATCCGTTAATCTGAAGGACGCGTGTCCAAGGATCTTGAAGAGTTCGGGGTTCGGCATTTCGGGATTTTCGCATGCAAGGGAATCGTTGCATTAGAAATTGCGATTTTGCGATACCCGACAGAGCGACAGGAAAGAGGTGACGTGGAGGAGAGAGCTCGCACGTGCATCAGGGTTCAACAATTTGGGATTCTCGGTGACGAGAAACTCACGATAGGAGAAGTCGCGAAATACCGAAACGTGATGGTCCCACATTCATAGCATTTAGTGGAGGACAGGTGTCATCGCCCATCGGAGTTCGGGACTTGGAAGGGTCTGTGAATTTGTGAAACAAAAATCACGAAATTCTGAAATGCGATTTCCCGATCACCACTGGAGTGTGGGCCATAGGCGCCATAGTGGAGGACAGGTGTCGAAGGGTCAACCCTCACTGGATTTGACGCCAGGTGGCATCGAAAATTGGAGAATCGAGAATTCCAAGGGCGTAAGTTCTACACATTTCAATTCCGCGAAGTCCAAAACTCCGATAAGGGAAGGACTGTAGTCTTGTGGACCAGCAGGTCACATGCGGAAAGAGTTAGCCGGAGGGGACTAAGGGGTGCAGAGGTTCCATCGTCGATCGGAAATCGGGAATCCGCAAGGTAAGTGATACATGACCTCAGAAGGGCTAATTTCCCAATCGGGAAAATTCCTGATAAAAGCAAGGAACACGTGGGTGGATGCTCATCGGGGTTTGGGGATTGGTAAGACCCGATCCGGTGGCTGTAGGACTCGCGAACCTGCGAGGTCCGATTTCTCGATAGGGCAAAGGGAGATCATAAAGAGTATCCTGTGGGTGTAGAAGAGTCCTGATAAGGGATTTGAAGAAGCAATTTAGCTCTTCGGGCCTAAGGAAAAGAAGGTCCTGGTGGGAGCGGACGTGCCGGTGGCGCGTTTGCGTCATTTTCCCATTTTGAATTCCTTGTATGTCCTGCTTTTATCTGCATCACTCTTTTGCCTATATTGTGCAACCTTTAAATTCTTCCCGATTTTTACCATCCGCTCTTCCATTTCCCTTAGCAATTCTATCCCAATATCTTCTCTGTCTATTGGGTTATCCAACTCACTGGCTTGTTGCATTTTCTTCCATGCAAGGCTTCAAACATGTTCATATTCAATGATGTATAATACCCATTATTTTAAGCAAATTCATCCAAATGAAGATAGTATTCCCACCTAGAAGGTTTGTCCATTACATACATTCTCAACATATCTTTAATTATTCGGTTAATCCTCTCTATTTTCCCATCTGACTCTGGGTGATATGTTGTACTTAAATTCAAATTAGTCCCAAATCCTTTAAACAACTACTTCCAAAAATTAGAAGTGAACTTGGGATCTCTATCTGACACTATTTCCTTAGAAACACCATGTAGCTTATCGATTTCCTTCATATAAATCTCTGCAATATCGGTTGCCTTGTGAGTTGTTTTCACTGGAATAAAATGTGCAACCTTTGTAAACTTTTCCACCACTACCATGATGGAATCATGTTGCCTTTTTGTTCTTAACAACTTGGTGATAACATATATTGTAACTACCTCCCATTTACATTCATGAATGAGCAATGGTTGTAACAATCTCGATAGATGTTTATGTTCAATCTTCACCTTCTGACATTGCATACACCTAACTATATAGTTAGCCACATATTTCTTCATTCCAGACCAAAAATACTAGCCTCTTACTATTACAATTGTCTTCTAGTACCCTAAATGACCAACATATGGTACATTGTGCATTTATTTCAGTACTATATTTCTCAAGTCCTAAGGTTTAGGAACATAAACCTTGTCCCCGAATAAGAGGATTCCATCCTCTTCTAGCATGTAGTCTTTAAACTTAAACCGTATATTTTCATACTATAAGTCTTATGTAACCTGTGCATAATGATAATCTAATGCTATAGCTTCCAAAATTATATTTTTTAAATATGAAAAATACATGCTAATGGTTGTAGCATGCATTTCATGGACCCTCTTATTGAGTAAATCAACCAATTTATTCTCTTTTCCCTTGATGTGCTTGATTTTGAAGTCATATTCACTGATAAATTCCAGCTATATAATCTATTTGAAATTCAATGTTGGTTGTTCAAACAAGTTTTTCAAACCACTATGATTTGTCTTCAGCTCAAATTTTCTACCCATGAGATAATGCCTCCATAGTTTTAAGGCATGAACTATGCCTCCCAACTCCAATTCATGGGTAGTATAATTTATTTCATGCTCCTTAAGTGTCCTTGACTTATAACATATGGCATTCCCATTTTGTGTAAGGACTCTGCCAAGCCTGTCCTCACATGCATATGTGCACACAACAAAATCCTCATTTGGATTCGCAACCTTTAAAATAGGTGCACTGGTCCACAACTCCTTCAAGTGTTGGAAAATCTCCTCACATTTGGCAGTCCATTCAAACTGTGTTCCCTTCTTCAACAATGAAGTGATTGGATGTGATACCTTAAATAAACCTTCAATGAATCTCCTATAATATCCAGCTAGTCCCATAAAGGATCTCACTTCCAAAACATTCTTTGGCACTAGCCAACTTTTGATTTCTTCAATATTCTCTAGGTACACTGTGATTCCCTCCTCTAAGACGATGTGGCATGAATAATGGATTTTCCTTTGATAGAAATTGCACTTTCTTAACTTGGAATACAATTGGTTCCCTGTCAACACAGGTAGCACCATCCTCAAATGTTCCTCATGCTCCTCCTTTATCTTGGAGTAGATAAGAATATAATCCAAGAAGATAATGACGAATTTGTCCAAGTAATCTCTTAATGCTACATTCATTAGACACATAAAAGTAGTTGGAGCATTTTTTAGGCCAAATGGCACCACCACAAACTCATAATTGCAGCTCTAAGCGTTAAGTCAATAGAGAAGTCAATGACTCTCTTTGGTGGAAATCCTAGAAACTCCCAAATACATCTTCATATTCCTTCAAAACTAGATAGTCTTCAATATTTGGCTCCTTATCCCTTGTTGGCTCTTCCATATGGGCTGCATATATATGGCACCCCTTTCTAAAACTTATTTTCAACTTCAATGCTGAAATTTATCTGACAGATATATGTCTTGGAATACCTTGCATCGTCCTTCAATTCCCTCCATCATCAAGGCATGTGAAAGCCTTGTTGTGGCAATCTAGGATATCACGATGCTTGTCCATCCAATCCATACCAATTAAGAAATCATATGAACTAAGGGGCATGATATTCAAATCTGCCTTAGTGTTAACTCCATTCATTCTTACTAGGAAATATTTGACAAGTTCATTGATTTCCTCTTGGTTCCAGTGGCTATCTCAATCATGTGGGATTGGAAATTTGCTTGTTTGTTTTCCAAGGTTGTATAAATCCTCGGCATACTCCTTCCCATGCCATCCACTGTATCATTTTCCTAAATGTTATGCGCAATCCTCATCCTATTTCCCTTGTGAGGGAAATATTTGTAGAAGTGGTCTCCTTCACATCCCCAACCACTTTATGGGTTGTTGTCCTAGCGTTTTCCCCAAGGAATTTGTCATTTTATGTTCAACATGTGTTGGTTTTCCTTGCCAATATGCTTGAGATTTGTTTCCGATGAAAATCAACTTGAATCCTTTCTTTCTTTGATCCATCTTGCCTATTTTCTTATCATCCCATGTCATTTGGAAAGATGGCCTTCCCTTGTTTTGGTCATGCAAATACTTATTCTTCCTCATGGCTTATTCCAATGTTACAGGCTCATCAAATTGTATTGTATGTTTGTAAAAAGATGGAAACCCACTTAAGAAGCTCTATATTTTTACCTTCTCGTCCTTGATGAAGTCCATGTACCTCACAAGCTCCAGGAGTATCTTCTCATACTCCTCCATGGTCATATTTCCTAGATTGAGCTCAAAGAATTATTGCATCTTATTGTCATAGTAATGCTCTACAAAGTATTTTTGCTAGAAATCTCTCTTGAATTGCTTCCAAGAAATTCTCTTTTCATCAATATTCTTGACTTGCTTCAGCTAGTCCCACCACATGGAAGACTTACTCTAAAGATGGTATATGTAAATTCTTGCTTCCAAGTTTGATGAGTAATCATGCAGATGGAAATATTTTCTCATGCCAAACTACTAGGCTTCAACATAGTCACCCTTTCTATGCTCTCCATGAAACAATGGTGGCTTAAGCTTCTTAATATCTCCTTTCAAAATATCTTACTCAAGTGATCTAGGTGGATATTGGTGGCCACCCACTTATTCCAATTGGCTCCTCGTGTCCATTTTTTATTTAGCACACCTTTCTGTACTGATTTATAATTGTGAGTTCTACACTTCTAGGGCTGTTTGAAGCCTCCCACATTCTCCAGGTGGATACGGGTGGCCTCTCACCTAATCCAACTGGTTTATTTTGTATTTTTTCATGTCAGCACATCTTGTTGTACTTCCAGGGATGTTTTGGGGCCCTAAACATTGTTTTCTTGACTCACCACAGTCAGACTGTAGATAGAGTCACAGTTTGACAATGGAATGTGTATCTCTTTGAAATACCTTTCCAACGGGCTATCACACGCCTAAAAAAGAGGTCATATGCAAAATTTACGACCCTAGGAAGTTGAGGTACCAAATTACACCAACTTACCCATAGGGCCCACATGACTTTTGTCGTTTCACCTTCTAGGGTTAGGTTTTTGGATGTCTAGGGTTTTGGAATTCATGAGTAATATGAAAAGGGCCTTTGGAGCCTCATTGTAATCCATTTTGCTCAGACAGATGCACGTAGAAGCCACATCTCTTCTCAGAGATAGCTACCACCATTCGAGCAAGTTTCAGTTCTACAATTATGCAGTTTCAACCTATTTCATTATTTAATAGAAGATATTGTTCACTGGATATTTGTGTTATGATTCCTATCTCTTTATTTATTGTATTCAGTCTATTAATCAGTTCGTTCCACTCCTAAATCTGAATCAGTGGTATCAGAGCGGTCTGCTCTTCATTTGTTTTTCTTTGTGCATGTCTCCGACAAGATCTGGGTACAAGAAGTTGGGACTCGAACCAATAGAGCCATTACTAGATCGATCACGCCGAGCCTGACAAAAACCCATGGGAGATGAAAATAAATATGATGGAGCAGGAGATCCTATTAAAATGTTGCTCGAGGAAGCCCTCGTGCGACAAAGGAACGAAATGATGGACAAATTTGCTCAGATCCTTCGACAGTTTCCCACGGGAGAAGCATCTTCATCAGGAGGCCATGCAACCCCCTTCAAGGTACAGGTAAATTTTGATATTCCATTATTTTAAGGATTGACATATGTGGATGTTGTAGATAATGGTTGAATATGCTTGAAGGATATTTTTCGGTCCACAATTTTTCCGATCGGGAAAATATCACTTTTTCACTCCTCAAGGTCGTTCCCCATGTTAAATACTGGTGGGATACTTACTCAGAGCAAAGGGTCATGGAGGAATCTACAATTTTTGTGGTGGCCCCTACATGGGATTCCTTTAGGGATGCCATTAAAGGACAATATTACCATGTTGGAAACTACAAGGACCAGTACACCAGATGGACCACCCTATGTCAAGAAAGGGACCAGACAGTACCAGACTTCACTAATATTTTCCATACCATACGCACCCAATTGGGTATCAAATATTCCGAGCATCATCTCATGCTAAAAAACCATGATCGTTTGCATAGATACATTCAAACAGAAATGGAGTTCCTGGACATCGCCTCATTGGGCACAACTTATAGATACACTGTCAAGATCGAGCAAAAATTTAAGCATAAATGACGAGAGTTTGGATCTGCAAACCCCTCACAGTTGAAGCAGGAAAAAGGCAACCCCAACTCACATATTAGGTGAATGAGTCGAGATGGCCACCCTCAGGACAATCTGTCCAAGCCGCAACAAAAGAAGGGAAACAAGAAGATGAAGAAGGATACAAGAAAATGGTGTGAGTACCATAAAATTCCTTGGCACAACACCAACGAATGATGCTCCAAGCAGTCCCTCGTGGCTGAGCTGAAGGCTTTCGAGTCAGAGGGAGATTCTGATTCTGAGTCAAATTTTGAAGGAGGGAAGAAGATTATTGATGTTGAACCCAGTTACACGGTCGCTACCACCAAAGTCCTGCCAAGCGAACCAGAAGAACTAGAGGAAGGGGAACAACTCTTTCACTCGCAGATGTGGGTCAAGGGGGATCTGATTCATTTCATTGTTGACAACGATAGTTAGAAGAACATGATTTCAGAAGATGTCATCAAGTGGCTGAACCTGGCAACGACACCACACCTGCAACCCTACACCATTAGTTGCCTTCGTCAAGGAAGAGATCTCTGTATCAGCCAACATTGTTGTCTTCCCTACGACATCAAGCCTTTCAAAGACGAGGTACTGTGTGATATTTCTCCCCTTGAAGTTTGTGATTTTTTTTTAGGACAACCATATTTGTGGAAGCAACATGTTGTGTATGAGTCTAGACCCCATAGTTTTATTATTACTTTGGGTAGACAATTGTACAGGATCCCATAGGTGGCACCACCTACTATTATTTCTTTAATCTCTGCTAAGAAATGCAGTAAGGTCATTTCACAGTTCGGGAAGTTCATCTTCTTTGTGATCCATGCTCACAGTAAGCAGAAGGTCGCCACCACATCCATGGCCTCTACACAATGCCTATATTTGCAGCAGAAGATGATCATACACATTGATCACAAGCCTCTGCATTTCATACAAACACAGAGGAAATTGCAGAATGATCGCCATCAGAAGTGGTCCACCTACCTGCAATAGTTCCATCTCAACATCAAGTATAAGACATGTATCTCCAATCATGTCGCTGACTACCTCAGTCGACCTCCCGTGGATGCACTTACCACTGTGATCCATTCCTGTGGACATGAAACATAGGAGTGGCCCCAATTTTACGAGCAAGATCCGGACTTCGCCACCACATATCAGCTCTTGGGTACAGGCACCATTGCCACTGATTTTCACATTTAGGACAAACTCTTATGCCACCTTGGCCATCTCTGTGTTTCTACAAGTGCGAGTGAAAATATGATTTGGGAATCCCACTACAGTCGGGTGGCAAGACATTTTGGTGTAGAGAAAACAATGGCCATTCTTCAGAAACATTTTTATTGGACAAAACTTCGACAGGATGTCAGCAAGTATATTAGATCTTGCACTTCCTGCGCCATTTCCAAGCTGTACATAAAGAAGCAAGGTTTATACACCCCTCTTTCTATTCCCTAGAAGCCGTGGGAATCCATCTCCATGGATTACATGTCTGGTTTGTCATCCACCAAGAACGGAAATGACTGCGTGTTTGTGGTCGTTGATCGGTTTTCGAAGATGGCCATCCTCACAACCTGCAAGAAGAATGTCACAGTGAAAAATACTTCTAAGCTCTTCTTCAAACGAATTTGGGTTCACTTTGGGATACCATAAACCATCATCTCCGACCGAGACAACAGGTTCCTCAACACCTTTTGGTTGAGTCTCTGGTCTCTGTTGGACACCAAGCTCACAAAATCCACTTCTTTCCACCCCCAAACCGATGGCCAAATTGAGGTCATCAATCAAATTATTGTGCACATCCTTCTCATGTACAATTCTAATCATGTTCGTACATGGGACAAGAGTCTCCCATATGTCCAACACAGTTACAACATGGCTCTCCATAGTTCCGCCGACCATAGCCCATTTCAGGTGGGTCTGGGATTCTAACCCTTGGGACCCATTGATGTTGCACTTCCTCTTTCCAAAACACATATATACTCTTCCCCTGATCAGTCTGCGATCGACAAAGCCATCAGATTCATTGAACGGATTCAGCACATACGCCAACAGGTCTAGGAGATTTTGAAAAAATCCAATGCTAAGTACAAGAAGCGCCATGATAAACACAGGGTACCACACCAGTTTTAGATCGGTGACATAGTATGGTTACATTTGTAGAAGGAGCATCTCACAGGGCCCCATTGGAAGCTTCTCCCACTTTGTTATGGGCCTTACAATATCACCAAGGTTGTGGGTAGCAATGATTTTGAGATCAACACTACACCCTTCCTTGTTCTGCATCCGATATTCAATGTGGACTTCCTTCGGCCATATTTTCCACCATTATTGGACACCTCTAAGACCGCCAAACAGCTAACACCAACATAGCTCAACCCTGACTTCATGCAACAAGCATCCACTGATCAAATAGTGGACACACAAGTCAAGGGCACTCGCCAACAATGGATCCAACTTTATTAGGTTGTCAAGGCAGGGCAACTCCTACACCAAGGAAAGTGGCTCACCTAGGACCAAATCCAACAAAAGTTTCATCACCTGATGGGGGAACTCAATGCAATGGATACCATTGCTTCCTAAGGGGGGAGGATTGATCCAGGTGGATATTGGTGGCCACCCACCTATTCCAATTGGATCCTCGTGTCCATTTTTTATTCAACACATCTTTCTGTACTACTTTATAATTGTGAGTTCTACACTTCTGGGGATGTCTGAAGCCTCCCATATTCTCCAGGTGGATATGGGTGGCCTCTCGCCTAATCCAACTAGTTTATTTTGTATGTTTTCATGTCAGCACATATTGGTACTTCCAAGGATGTTTTGGGCCCCTAAACATTGTTTTCTTGACTTTCCACAGTCATACTGTAGACACAGTCACAATTTGATGGCGTAATGTGTAGTTCTTTGAAAGGCCTTTCGAACGGGCTATCATGCGCCTAAAACAGAGGTCGCATGCAAAAGTTATGACCCTAGGAAGTTGAGGTACCAAATTACACCAACTTACCCATAGGGCCCACATGAATTTTGGTGTTTCACCTTCTAGGGTTAGGTTTTTGGATGTCTAGGGTTTTGGTATTCATGAGTAATATGAAAAGGGCCCCTGGAGCCTCATTGTAATCCATTCTTCTCAGACGGATGCGTGCAACAACCACATCTTTTCTCAAAGATAACTACCACCATTCGAGCAAGTTTCAGTTCTGCAGTTATACAGTTTCAACCTATTTCATTATTTAATAGAAGATATTGTTCACTGGATATTTGTGTTATGCTTCCTATCTATGTGTTTATTGTATTCATTCTATTAATCAGTTCATTCCGCTCCTAAATCTGGATCATCATGCCTCCTCTTTTGATGTTTGACCAATGACACACTTGGGTTTCTCTTGGAATATGAACATGAACATGCTCTTTTGGTTGAGTGTCCCGGTGAATGATGATGTTTACTAATGCTCCTTGAATTCATAGATCCCCCGTGTTCATCCCTCCTATCATGAGATCTGGATGCTGCTACTTCCTTTCACCGATTGCTTGTTTTGTGCAAGAATATTTATTGACTTGTCTCTGCAACATATTCATACTTTGTAGCAATTGAGTCTTATTTTGATTTTTCTCCGCCTTATCTCTTATCATCCTTTCATTGTCTACTTTATAACTATGCACTTATTTCTGCAAGCTTCTCATAGTCTCAACTATCTCCACCGGTTTCATGTTGTTTCTATGTCCATTGGACTTGGTCTTTGCATTTCCTAAGCTGATATGTAAACCTAAGATCTCGTCTTCATGGCTATAAGATCCTTAGGCATCCTCCATATCTCTAGTCCCCACATAATAACCAAATATGTTTTTCTTGTACCTCTAATTCTGCAAAAATGTGCATGCAACAATTATTGCTAAAATTATGCATATTGTAAATTGTCATTAATTAAGTTGCATGCCCTTATTTGCCCCATTTTTTTTTTAAGAACACTGATACACTAATCAATATTTGTAGCTTTCAAATACATTCTCTTCTAAATTTTCATTTTTATCAATGTACTTATGCCTCAATCTAATTTATGACTTAAAATTTATGGCTTTCCAAAATCAACAGTTTCACTCCTTTTTGCACTTATTTCATTGGTACCAATAATCTCAAGGGCTAACTTCGACCTCTTGTAGAATAAAATATGGTGAGAACTAGAAAAATTTTTATATTGGGAATTTATAGTGTTCCTTATTTTGAATACACAACAACTCTCATATTTAGGATCTGATATTCCAACCAACATTTGTGTCAATCTAGATTTGACAACTTTGTCCTTTTGCATTCCCTCCAAACTTATATTTTTTAGTAGAAAATGGTTATCTTCCAAACGGAGAAAAACTAGGAAAAACTTCCTCAAGAAAAAGTTGTCTATATTGATGAGTAAGTAAAACGTTGACTAAATAAATTTTTCTGGTTTCGAGATCTGGGTCCCTTTTTCTCCCTTGAAGATTTCAAAAATCCCCAAAAAGTGCCAGGGAATAGTGGATTTTTCCCTGTTTGGGAATATCCACTCCAACGCCTTTAGAATTTTTCCAGAATCCCAACTACGTATCCTCGTGCTTTCTTTTTTAACTCTCTATACAAATTTCAACTTAATCTGAGTCTGGGTCATTGAGCACTACCCATATATTTAAAAACCATTAGTTTGGATTCTCTAGAAAATGTAAGCAAAAATGGTCAATGGCCCTCACCGAAACTTTTGTAGCCTTCATCACTATGGATAGACCCTTTAAACTTCCCCTGATTCTGAGTTGAACTGCTCATGTTATGACCAAAACAAGTTTTTAGCTCCAAACTTGTCTATTTTTCTCCTTCCCTTTCCTCTTCTCTTCTCTCCTTTTCTTTCTCTTGTTTCTTTTTCTTTCTCTTATCTGATCTTTTCTTCTCTTCTCTTCTCTTTCATGTATCAACAATATTTATCTTTCTTCCTCACTGAAACTATCTCCCATATCGGCAAGTTGTATCTTTCTTTCTAACTGATAAAGGAGAGTGAATTGGCAAGAAAGAAAGATACAACTCACCGATAAAGGAAAGTGGATCGGTGAGAAAGAGAGATACAACTCATTGATAAAGGAGATACCACTCTATAACACTCCTACTACTAATGCAACAAAATTTTGAATTCACGACTATTGTGGAAACCCTTGATTCGACCCTCTAGTCAAGTTCGACCACTTAGTGGTCAAATTGACCCCCATACACCACCAATCATCATACAAAAATTCAAAATTTATGGCCTCGACCGCAATTTTGTATGCTGGGCAAAAATGGATTTTCACCCAACTCTACACATACTAAAAAAATATGTCATTGATCTATAGTAGATCAAGGTAGACTCGGTGTTGCAACTAGAGCTCTAATACCACTCTGTAGTACCCATGTTACTAACCCAACAAAATTTTTGATACCCACTAAACTAAAATGCACGCAACATGCTAAAAATCATCCATGCATCTAACATACTTATTTAAAATCATGAATGAAATCTATTAAACATGAACATCAGTCATTAATCCACTCAAATAACAAAATAAAATGCATAGCAATTAAACCCATAACTAAAGACAATGTACAAAGATAACACACTTACCTTTGGAACAAATGTGCAACTAGCTGCAGAGGACAAATGTTCCACCCAACTATATCCTTGCTGCTCCAAATCTCAACAACAAGTCACCCCCAAGATGGGGCTATGAATCTATAAGAAAAGATGTTTCCTAAGGGTGTCTATTGTCCACTCTAATCCCAAAAATTACCCACATCAATATGATTTCCTACAACCATCCCAATCCACCATCTCTCTTTCCCCTCAACATGCACAACCCAATGAATGA
>JZKD02S0883197.1:102554-117103 GCA_000966675.3 Picea glauca | reverse complement strand
AAACTTCATTTTAGGAAAGTGAATAAAAGCATGAGAGGGGATCTAGGAACCCTAGGAGAAATTTAAGGAGCGATTTTGGGGGAGTGAGGGAATTTAGACTTTTAATTATTAAAAAAAAATTAATTATTGGAGAACCCTAGGGATGAGTGACACTTGGACGGCGGAGATTGTTTAGAGGTTTTGTCATTAAAAATTAATTAATTAATAATCAGGAAAGTAGGTGGGTCTCATTTTTCTATAAAAGAGAGGGAAAGGAAGGAAAAGGGGGATGAACGGTTAGCGTAACGTTACGGTGCCGAATTGTGGTTGACGGATTTCTTGTGAGGAGTTGGGTCTATCTCAGCAGTGTTGGAGTGGTAGCTCAGCCGTGGAGGCGAGCTGAGAAGCTAGTGATATCTTTGGTTCTTGTGTGGCCCCTTTGCGGCTCGGGGGGCTAAGGGGGAAGCAGAGTACCCCTAGCGTTTGGCTGGGAGGTACCAGTGAGCATTCAGCGGTCGACAAGCGGGAGCGGCAAGGAGCGTGGGACTTCGATTCGAGGTGCGAACAACATACAAGGCAGGCACAAGGAATACGGTACGCTTGTCAATATGTTTATTAATTCTGAATTATAATGACTTCCATTTTGATTGACTGATTATATATCTAATATGATGTGTTGTTAAATCTAAACTTAAATGGCCTCCATATTTATCAAATGTTTAATCTAGACAAACTGTTGTAGTTTCAAACTGATAGGATAAGTCCGAATGGAAACTGTTATATGTATATAAAACTGTCTTATGCCTTCCAGATCTCATCCTGAGAAAATTGTAGAGGTTGGATTAAATTTCGGAGGGAATTTAGGAGTCTTCTCTTTATCGTTTGAGAGCCGTAAGAAATTGTGAATTAAACCAGTTACATCAGCTTTTAATGTTCATAAAATGTGATACGGCTTCTTGTGTTTGAGACATTTTACAGTTTGTAAGTTGAACCATTCTATTTATCTGACTGCCGAATTTAGCGTCCTTTTAAAATGTTCGAATCATGATAAAATTGAATACCCTTTTTCCCTCGTTTGAAGGTTTCTGGTTATGTCCCGCGTGGAAGAGTTGTCAGGTTTAATTGCAATTTTCAGTGTTATTGATTCCGTTTGAAATTAAATGTTTTTACATGGGGCGTTTTATTTTTCAGCGGGCAGTAGGGTTGGGGCGTTTTTTTTGTGTGGGCAAATTGATTATACAGAGGCGTTTCCTTGAAGCACTGAGGGCGTGTTCTTAAATTGCTGTGTGCGTTTGTTGGGTGTAATTGGGTTTTAATGTTGTGTGCGGCTTCCTGTATTTTGAGCATTGCTTTTGGGCGTTTTTAAAGGTTCAATGGTCCGCGTTGGGGTCTGCGTTTACTGTGCATTTGCCCTTGCGTATTCAAGTTTGGTTCTGCGTTTTAGCGAGTGCTCTTCTAGACCGAGCATCCTTGCCTTCGTTTTTTTTTTCTATTGTTCTGCGTTGATGAATCTTGACACCTGTTCTGATTTTATTTACTAATTTGGGGCGCGTTTATTTACTGTTGTGATTTGGTTGAAGTTGACGGCGTGGTATGCGTTGGTGTGCGAGTCGGGTAATAAGTTTTTCCTTACCGGTCGTTGCTGGGTATTTTGTTTTGGGCGCACGCTAATGACCTCTGCGCATTTCTCTCCCGGGGTACCCTATCCCTGGCGATTTCCTGCCCCCTCCCTTGCCTATGTACAGCGTTAGCGTGCCCCCTTAATGGCGGCCAGTGACCCGAGAGAGTCGTGTTTCTCTCTTCATCCGAATTACTCGCTGGTAGGGCCTGGTGTTAAGAGCTACGTGTTGGGTGATTTGTGGTCTAGTTGTTTGCTATAATAATTTATCTAGCATCTGGACTAACTTATGCTTTGGTACTGCTTTGTATATGCTCTTATTTCTAGGAATTTTTTTCTATGGACACATACTTTATATCATATTTTATAGTATTGTTCCACTGGACATATAGTTCAAATACTGAGTAATCTAATTATTTGTTTTTGTTTGAATCAAATGGAAACTATGTACCTAGGAAATTGAATACAGGCCTTAAAAATATCAAATGATTGAAGTCATGTTTTGTAGTGTTATTACATAGCCGCCTTTGCAAATAACTACTAAAATATATGACAAGTAATTAAAGCAATATACAAGACGAAAACATCTTTGAATGGCACCAGGGGTCATAGTCGAATGGGCTTGTAAATCAGATTAGGGAAATAAATCCCCAAAACAAGTTGACTGTTGTCTACCTCAACCTTTTAATTATAATCTTTGAGTGCCTGCCTAGTTGAAAGGAAAGGATCACAAAAGGTAAAATAAGATTTTACATAGATAATATGGCACCTTCTATATTTTCAATTTTGTAGTCTCATCTAATGTTGCTACTGCATCTGTGACCATAAAATTGGATTTTTGGTAGCTTAGAGTGTTCGGTTGCATTGACTATCAAATCGGAACAGTATCGATTACCCTGTTTCTAAATTCTGAGCGTGTAGTTAGAATGATTACCTCACAATGACCCCTGAGACGAGAAGTCTGAAATTGATTATTTAGAGTGTCTTCTTTCAGTTATCCATTGCAAGGTTATTATCGTGAGATTAAGAAACCCTTAAAGCGAATGGTGACTGTTATCGGAACATAATGTAGTCATGATGTGCAAGGGTAGGTTGACTACAATAATTTCATGGTAATAATCAAGTTAAGACCCGGACTTCGATTGTCCTCTCATTTAAAATATCAGAATGCAAGGTGTACATTATATAAGTATGGCTAAGGTTATTAAAACGTGGCAGAGCTTATTGTTATTTCATTGCAGCTACTGTTATAATTTAATATGGTCTTATAGTGAGTCAGCTTTCAATTTATGATTAGTTGTTGTAATGAATTATAGAAGGTCGTAAATTATATTAATGTTGCATGTTATAACGAATATTAGAAGTGGTGCTTCTAGAATGCCAGTCCTCCGCCTAAAATTAGGTACTATAACTAATTTTGGGATGCTGCAATTATTATCAAATTAAATATAATTGTTTTGATCTGGCATTAAAATCTAGATATTAGGTATAAGGCTCCTTTTTTTTAAATATTGTTATTTCAGTTATCGATCCTTTTCCATAATGTTATTTTAATTATGGTGCTTTTAAAATGGGTTATTTAATTATTGTCCCTTGGATCTTATTATCTTATAGGTGGACACCTTCAGTTAGGTTGTATATTGTTAAACTCCACTCAGATGTGACCTATGCTAAGATGTTAAATTTATGTGTGATGTTATTTATTGTATGTCGATTGTCAGCTAGTTTCGTCTTAAAACATGGTTTTATATATGGTTAATTGTCCCTTTTCAATGTTGACCATTTACTTATTGTCATCTGAAAATGCGATTCTATATATTGCCAATTTTAACTATGAAGTCATATTGTTAGTCCGAGTAGGTGTTACCTATAATATGATACAATTTTACTGCTGTAGGAGAAGGAAGAATGTCGTGCATACGTTGTCCTATAACAATTGTTATAAGTTTCGTAATTGTATTAGAAGGTTGAATTATGAAGCTGTATTGTTCTTACCTTATAAGCGAGATTGCAAGATTGGAGTTGAATGTATGGCCTTCATTTATTTCAGTGTTATTGAAATTTAGAAATGAAATGTTATGGTTATCTTATTGTGACGTTAGTGTAATCTCATGATGTTGATAAGACACACCTGATGGAACGTCCTGGATTTCTGTACAATCATTTACTCAGAGTTAGTGAATGAGAGATTGTTGAGTATGGATTTATTGTGAACTTGGGAATTCGTTGTCAGAGTCCTTGTCATGCGCCTTCCGTAAGGGGCGCATTTGTTCTCCTTATTTATGTTGTACTTGATTGTGGTCAGTTGGTTGCCTGGTCTGTTGTGTCGGGTGGGATGTAGACACCTCCATGTTCCTCAGAACAGTCGCCATCCATGAGACCTTAAATGGTTAAAATCGATGGGAACTTGGGCTTGAGCGTTGATTATGTGTCTTGGAGGTCCTAACCTTGCAGGGTAGGACGGGCGGGTGGTCGGTTTTACTTTTGTCGCTAAATGTTGCGTTGTGAACCTTAGGCCTATGGTCGTACATTGGCTGTAGTTCTTCGTCGTATGCCTTTAGTCTTCTTGTGATGAACGTCGTGGTTGCATATTGTCGGTTGTACAGGGCGTCGCACAGTTATGTGTGTTGTTACTTTTACACGCGTGCAAACACCTTAAACACACAAAAAAAAAATTGCACCTGTTACTAGAATGGTAGTCGTAATGACGCAGTTCGTTACAGTGGGGAGAATAAAACTACATCCCACAACCACTCGGGATGCACCCAATTGACATATATGATGTTATGTTATATTTATGCTTTTCTCATTATTGGTTTAATGTTTTCATTATTAGATTTTTTAAGAGCACTCAAAATTTATAGCATGGATTGTGGTGGACAAAGGAGGAGAGTAGCAGGCAGAGGTTGATAGTAAAAGAGAGAGGAGGATTGTAGAAAATAAGGGAGCATAGCAGCATTCACTCTCTAGGTATGCCAAAATGTCGTCGATTCTTTTAATATTTGCATCAATTTAAATAAATGCATATTAAATGAATATGAAACATTGTGCATATAATGCTTAATATATATAAAGGAATATTGTTTCATATTTTACATATTTATGATGATAATGTACATTTAGTCTTCATTATATAATTGTCAAATCTTTTTTTTTTGTGCTAGGAATTTTTTTCATATCCTTATGGATCAAAGCGTCTAGAAGTTTTTACCATTTGAGATTATTGAGTTAATATTTCTTTGGCTTCCATTGTCGATGTTGACCAGATTTAGAATAGTTTGTAAACATTGGAGTGTTGTTTTGCAAAACCTCTTCTCTTGTCTTGCTGCGATCAATGTTCAATCAAAGAATTTGGATTTTTGGTTCCATGAAGACGATTTCTTTATTGGAGTCTACCTTAATGATAAAAGCCACATATCTCATTTCTTCTGTATTTTTTAGATTCAAGATACACAATTGAGTGTACAGTTGGATCAATGTTTTTGTTACCTATACCTACAACTTTATCCCATTCAAAGAATTATTTTGTAATGAATCCATTTGCAAAGGCCTTTACAAATCATAGATCTATATGGCTTGCAAACTAAGGCTTCTTTTCTCTATTAGAAAAAACAAGTTCTCGAAAATATGATTGGGTTTTTCTCAAACATATTTACAAAAGAATGCAATCACATCTTTACATGTGTAGAAACATTGACAGGGTGTGGAGAAGGACATAATTCCTTATGGTGGCATGACACCCCCAAAGGAAGTTGTATTCTATATAAAAAAATTGATTCGTTGTATTTAGACAAAGATAATGAAGATTACCCTACTTATGGGTACACTATATATTGGTTGGATGTTTTAAAAAATTAGTGGGGTTTTTCATTTGTTCTTATCAATGACATACGATGTACATGTCATTAACATTATACAAGAACCAACTTATCTATCTCATCAATGATGATTCCACCTCTGTTTGGTCGATTGAGGAAGTAGAAAATTTTCAATTTGGTCACCCTTGCATTGAATGAAGATTAGACTATTTTGAAGATGACTAGCGATTCAAATGGAAATTGTTGCATGAACTTTCTATAGATATAAATAATAAATTCCTTGGCTATCTTCCATTTCACAAAGTGCATGGGAAACTACTTATGTGAAATTACATTGAAGTTCTATTCATGTTATATGATTTGTTGATTGGTCTCTATGCCCCAACAATTATCGAAACTGTATCCATTTTAGAGAATTTTGGGTTCCAGTTTCTGTTGCTTAAGCACTATAATGTTCTTATTGAAAGTGGAAATGTTTTCCCACTTGTCCCAAATACAAATTATGTTGATGACATACCACCATTGAATATGGATATCATGACTTAGGCTTTAAGGCTTCAAAATGTTTGGTGTCAAACATGTCACAAATGTTTTACACATTGTTCTCTTTAAATCATTATCATATGGATTTATCCACTATTAGCATAGTTACCAACTTAATGAGAACTGTGACCTCAAAACGAGAACTTTGGCCAAAAAAACCAATATTTTTGCATAAAAAACATCAAAATCAACCCGCAAATGAAAAAGTGGTGCTACCAGTAGCACCATGTTTAAAACGGGGTCAAAATTACAACATTTTTCAAACATGGGCTTCAAAACTTAGATAGTAGATAAGAAAAACCTTAAATCAACACCTAAAAACGAATAAGATGTTTTTGAATTTTTTTTTTCTTTTCAAAACGTTAAATTTTGAGATCATTTGAAATCGTATTTTTATCACTTGGTACCATTAAAACCAAAACCTCAAACTCAACCATCAAATTGAAAAGTACTGCTACCGATAACACCCATTCTAAAATTGGGGTAGGAAAATGACACATTTTTATAATGTGGTAGAAGAACACATCATTACTGTAAACAAAATCATTAAGGAAAGTAAGAACAGTTTGAAACAAACTTGTTCTCTTGCATCACGTGAGAGTGTTAATGAACTTCATCGTTGATGGTATCAATAAAATAAAGATGCAATAAATGAATGAAGAAGAGATGCATATCATAGAAAAACAACTTCAAATAATATTACGAATCACTAACCATAAGTATCGGATTTTGGATGATATCA
Source organism: Picea glauca (assembly GCA_000966675.3). Taxonomy (NCBI): domain Eukaryota; kingdom Viridiplantae; phylum Streptophyta; class Pinopsida; order Pinales; family Pinaceae; genus Picea; species Picea glauca. The sequence continues at coordinate 110,403 of JZKD02S0883197.1, read as the reverse complement.
TGTGAAGAACATTTCATATCAATGTTCCTTTCCTAGAATATTTTCCATCTCCAAATATTTATATTGTTCTGCAATCTCCTAACACCATTTTTTTTTAATTGGGAAACTTCTCTTCTTGGGACTATTGCATACATAAACATAATCTTCCTAGAGACCAGAACCCTCAGTCTTCTACAAATGCATGGAGCATGTATAAAGTATGGAAAACATGCACACTAATGGCATTCAACAATAAGTAATATTTGAATTTGTGGGTGATAGTAATATGCTTGGACAATTGATTGATAATTTGAAACATTTTGTTAGCAATGTTTGATCTTCCTTTTATCATCCTCATTCTATATAAAATGTGCTCCCCCCTTAGAATTAATCAAAATTATTTCTCTTCAAACAACAAAGGTACTTCAATCATCAATTTTAATCATTTTTGTACAACTCGGTCTATTATATTGATTACTTCAACCATGTTTTCATTTCTCCTTATTGGAAGGATATTATTCAACTGAATATAGTTAGAGAAATGAATGCCCATTATCAACTAGGATCATCTAATTACCTTGCTCCAAATGAACCTGGACCATCTAATTGGAAAGAAAATGCATATTTTTTATGTTTTTTATTTGTTGTTCATTTTTACATTTACACTTGTCATTTTAAGAACGATTTTGTTAGAAATTAACGTTTCTAATATTGTCTTAGCAAGACACCATTCAATGCATTCAATTTAGAGGAATGTAATCCATAAATTTTATGGAAAGAAACGTTCAAAGTAATGGTCCCATTCAAATTGATTCCCCACATGATGCTCTACCTAGAGTTCCTATTGATGGACCAAATGAAAGTACTTTACATGATTTTGATAGAGACATGATTGAAGTTCACAAATTTTACGGTCCAAGATTGATAACCCATTTATTGTTGAAATGTGCCATGATTTCCATGAAATCTTATCCCGGTATTCAATTTCTCAAAGGGTCTGAAGGACCTATTTGTAAAAGGTGTAAGAATGAGCGAGGTTCCCATCATTTCTCTCGTTTGAATAACATGGATCTTGGTGAACACCATCATGTTCTAAGAGAACTTACCCAAGTTCAAGAGATGATATAACATGGTTTAATCCAATATTGCAAGTGACATATGCTCATGGTGGGAAATATAAATATAGTGGCCACACTATTATATTTCTACAAGATATATCTATGATTGAAAAAAACCTTCCATGACATCTTGAACAACTAATTGTTGAGGAGACATGGTGCCCATTCTAAATATTATGAATTTTATTTCAAGATATCACGAGTGATGGATGCATTGATTTACAAAATTAAAAGGGATAAATACTATATGGATGTTGAAATTAACATGGATTCAGTTGCTTCTATTCTGGAAAAACCGACTGATGTGTCTACCACGATTCATTTTTTTTTTATTGTGATATTGATGAAACATAGACAAATGATGTAGACATTCAAGGATTTTACATTGATCATTTTCACTCTCATCCTTCATCTTTTGTTTCCCAACTACCAAATGAATGGAGAGAAGTGGAAGAAATGAGAACATTGATTGAAAATGTAGATTCTACACCTAATCAACCATTGAACTGGCCAAATATTTGTTCATCTCCCATCAATGAATATAATATAGAAGGATTATTAGGTGTGTCATTTCCCACATTATTCACCATTGGTGATGTTGATTGGTTACATCCACATATTTGTAACATTGAAATGCATGAATATGAATTATATCTACTCAAATACTTTGATTCTAATATTTGGAATCCATCCTCGCTTTTTCTATTTCTTGTTGAACATGATTATGCGCCATCGTATCCAAGAAACAAATTCATTATTTGTATAGAATAATACTCATGACAATGTACCTACAACAATTCAATACTTGCTTCAACAACTCAGTGATTTCCCTGATAATAAGTTGGCTGAGCAAATATGCATTTTGGTTCTTCTCTTAGAGGTATAAGGGCATATTGGAAAAAGTGTCATACTTAACTCACTAACATGATTTCACAAATGGGTTGTCCAACTTTGTTTTTTTACTTTGGGTGCAGCTGACACAAAGTGGCCCGACTTACATAATCTCATGGCTATAAATGCACATTCTCATGCACGAAATTAACATCGCATAAAAATTGAAAATGCTATCCGATATCCCCATATTGTTTCCATATATATATGCACCATAGATTTAATATCTTCCGTGAAGTGGTGCTGCAAAAATATCTTGGAGCTAAGGACTTTTGGTACATATTCATCTTCATTTGTTTCTTGCTTGATGCTTTATAATTTTGGCACATCTTTTTGTTTTTTATATAAATATTTATTATATCTTATTTGTTTTTAGGTATGAGTGGAAACACAAAGGTTCATCCCATATCCTTGATTTCTTATGGTTGGTAGGTGCTCCAAACATGGAAACATTAGATTGGTCAAACTCTTCCAATGCGCATGTTGCAAAGACATTCTTTGATAGATATGTAACAACATGGAATCCACATGGCATCCATTAATGCAACATAACGGTTCCTTGAATCCTAAATGATGATCCCTACCTTTTGAACACTACACAATTTGTTTCTTGCAATCCTAGTGAATACTATGAGAATTTATTATGTCATGTTCAAAGACATACCAAGTGTAGTGCAGATTCTTGCTTACGTGAAAAATGCTCTATTCTTTCATGCCACTACAACTCTCCATGGTAGGTTCACGATGAATCGATATTAATCATATCTGCACAAGGGTGAAATAAATATAACTTTGCACATAATGATGAAGGCTAAATGTTCACAATATTGATCATCTCACAATGTGGCGTGCTAATGTTGAATGTCAACCAGTGGTTTCTCGGCATGCAGTCTTAAAATATATTGCAAAGTATGCTTCAAAAAAGAGAGAGGCTAGTATCAAGATATGATGACAAGAATTTCATATGCAAGTGGCTATGAATATCTTTCTTTGTGTGCATATAGAAGGTTCTTTGCATAAACACTTATAGACCATGACACTGGAGCACAAAAAAAATTCCATATGTCGCTCAATTTATCTCTTGTTGTTTGTAGTCACAATTTTTTTTCCTTAGACATTGGAAGAAAGGTATTCAAGAAAATATCAAGAGACGCCCTTCAATTTTTATGCCAAAATAGTTTTGTTCAAATATATCAAAATCCACCTGATTTTCTGGAACATGTTTCTATGATAGAAACAATAAGATCTTGGACATTTGTTGCCCAATGTAAGAAAGAGCCATGGAAACATAAAGATATACATGCCATTGTTTGATTTTGGCTACAGATTCATTCTATTCCTAATGAGGATTCAAAAGAATTTGAGACTTTTTTCTAGACTAAGTTGCTTTTGTACAAACCATTTCATAACATTCCATTAGATATATGAATTTCAAGTGAAATCGTGATTGAAAATTGGAGTAATTTTTGAAATCGTACATGGCATGTTAATCGGGCCCCTTTGCCATCTGAAACTACTGAAGAAGATGATGATTATGTTGAAGAATATTTTGAAGAATGACAACTTTTGTCTTTATTAATTCCTCCACATAGTGTCAATGTTTCTGACATTCATAGTCTTGGCCGAAGGGACTTTGATACAAAATTTCATTGGGATAAAACAATGATATCATATGTTGCTGCAAAAGAGGTTGTTGATGTAACATCCCCAACCCTCAAACCTCTGTCGGGAAATTCTACCTAATGACTGTATCTTTATTTTTCTAATCTGATACCATTATGTAACGTCCCCGGCCCTCAAACCTCTATCAGGCAACGCTACCTAACAACTGTATCTTTGTTTTTCTGCTCTAATACCATTTTGTGACCATTCCCAGCCTTAAACCAACATGCTAGTCCATGTCACCGAATAACTTTGCGGAAATATTCACATGTAAAACTTAACAGGAATAAATAGAGATAACATCTAATATTCATATATATTTATATACATATCTATCTAATGCAATTTAAACAATTATAGAATTATGTTCATGCACCTATTCATGAAGAAACAACATTAAAACATACATGCAATATATACAGACAATTCTAATAACATTATAACTCTATTTCAATATACACATCATACAAAGAACAAAGATTGGGTACTTATCTTTTAATAGATTACCACCAACTGGGTCCAGACCTTCCACGAACCTCCCAGCCTTAGACCACGTTTCTCATCACGCTCAGCAGTGGGTCACCCCCGAGCTGGGACTAAACTCCATCGAGCAAGTGGTATAACCCTAAATTGCTCCATACATGCATACCTAGTATTTGGTCCTCTTACTTGCTATTTTTGCCAAGCCATCACTGAGCAACTCTTCTTAAAAACATAATTTTTGAAGACGTACACACCCTGCACCACTACTTCCCGCGTACACATGCTCGCTGCACCACTACAGCCCGCGTACGTATGCTATTTTCATCACTACAGCCCGCGTATACTCGCAAAAGTTGCAAAAGTTAAAAAGTTGCAAAGAATGCGTTGAGATTACGGAGTATTGGGTAGTTTCCCAACTATCCCACCGCCTATAGCCCGTCACCCAAACGAATAACCATCCTTTTGTCACATAAAAGGAGGTGTTGGGGTCTCATTCCAAAGAAAAACATAAGAACAATGAAACTCTGCCCATTTCACATCCCCTCCTTGCCTCAAGAATTTGCAGCCACCTTGTGAGATTTGTATCAGAATTTCCCATTTTTTCCTTTTTCCTCCATCATAAGCCTATTCCATTCCCTAGAGAGAGGTTAAGAGGAGAAAGATACGTGGAAGCGCAGTTGGATCTTGGTGAAGAGGAGCTTGGACCAGGTTCGAGGAGTAGTCGTCGATCTTGTTGTAAGTAAACATTGTGATATCAATAAAAGGAATATTTTTTTGTCCCGAAATATGATGTGTCAAATATTTATGTTTGATTTATGCTTTATTCTAACATCTAGCCCATGATTTATACATCAGATGCATGTTTGTAGTTCCTTGTTTATCTGTTTGTGAATGCAAGCCAACCTTGGGACAAGGCTTGTAGTTAGCAGAGAAATCGAACGTGAGAGGATTGACACCAGACGCGGAGTAAAAGGTAAAGTTGCCGGATCTTTTCACTTTGTATTTCATGCATGAATGTGGGGTATATTCGGGTAGTTATAAAAATTAGGAAACTTTTAGATGGTAATATCTTCCTACATGTTGAACCCTAGTGTAGTCCATAGGGGGTTTTCCCACTATAACAGAACTGGCGACCATACTAGGGAAGCCTCTAGGGTTTTAGGGGATATGTTTTGGGTGTTTTATTTGGTTTTATTACCTTTTTTTATTTTTTGTAAGTTGTTGAGTCTTTAAGGGATTCTGGTCACCTATTGATGTCATACCAGTTCTCCCTGCATGTTTGTTTTATTTTTTTTTAGAAGTTACAGAGGTGTACGCGGCCTGCAGTGGGTCTGCACGTGTACATACGCACCCTGCTTTTAGACATCCCACATACATACGTAGGCTTCTTAAGTATCAATTGTCTTCCCCTGTCAAGAAATTTTTCTTTAAGAAGATCAAGTCAACCTCTTCCCTGATTGAAGTTTGACTTCTCAGGGTTTCTTGATTAAGTATAATGTCTCTGTTGTTACAGTCGTAGCCTGGGTTTGATGTCAGTTTTCTTATCTTTTTAAAATATTTCTTGTGTTTTCTTTGAAAGGGTTTTAGACGAGTCTGTGAGTCTTTTGATCAACCTGTTTGGTGTTTTCAGTGACTCCCTGCGATCCGCAGCGGGCTAGAAGTCAGTTTTTGGTCTTGTCTTGTTTTTTACTTTTTCCCCTTTCGCTTGCTTGAAAGAAAAAGAAAAAGAATTTATTTCAAGTTTCTTGTTTGAAGCATAAACAAAAATAGAAAAACAATTCATTTCTTAGTTTGGTTATGTAGTTGGGTTGATTATTTTGCTTGTTAGGAAAATAGTTATTTTCTTTAAGTTCTGTACTAATTGCTTAGAGCATTAAGTATCTCGTAGTCGAGTGAAATTTCATTTTAGGTTTTCCTTTAAAAAGATCTTAGAAAAAGTCGTTATAAAAAATTGGTTAAAGAGTTAATTGCAAATATTTATTTGTCAAATAGAAGTAATTTCGCTTTCAATTCGTTTATTTCTCATTCGTCTCTCAAAACACACCACTAGTTTCATTACTGTTTCCTTGAGTTAAGACAAGCCGCTTAAAATTAACGCTAATTTAAAATCAACTAGACTTTATGTTTGTAGGGTCAATCAACTAGTCTAGGCTTGAGCCTTGATATAGGTTGGAGAGGAAACTCTTCAAGGCTTATAGACAAACATTGGAGTCAATGCTAGGGAGTGTAAAAATTCCAGTAAATGTGAAAGTTATCCGAGACCCCCCTCTAACATAGGGGATAAACACAAGGTCGTGTGCGGAAAGGTAACACAGATAACCCCTCCAAAGTCAGACCAAGCGTAGTGGGGAACGCATATAGAGGACTTGTCGTCGGATACCGTCGATTGCATTTGCCACGGAGCTTCGTGGATCTCGAATCCATTCGAGGTCCTCAGTTGTCTTCTGGACCACTTCTTCTGATACCCTTGATAGGTTTCGGACTTGATACCCTACTCATTGCGGTCCACCCAATTGTCGACTTTACCCACCTGGTGATTGTTCGTGAGATGGAAACCTAGTTGCCTTTATTCTAGAGACTTACACATGTGACTGTAGGGGTATACAACGATACCTAGGGTAGACGTCGAGCCACACTTTGCAGAGTATACCCAAAGGGTGCTTCCTTATTTGAGTTTCACTTGCACCGGTAAGTTGCTCTAGTGTTGGCTGGCGTAACTGTTCTTCCAACTAGTTAGTGGTTTTCTTGCTTTATCTCATCGGACATTTTCTAGTGTGTGTTTGTTTTCAACATTAGTAAAAGACTTACAGTGTCACTGATCTTTTCAAAAAGTGGAATATCAGGAGTTGCGCCGGTTGCAAAGGCTTTAGGGATAGTGGTCGCTGGTTACATTGAAGCCACCACCGCCACTGTTACGGTGAAGACTTGACCCGCAAGGGTCATTTGAGGTGACCAAGCCATATGAAATTGTGCCTGAGCCATCCCTGAGAGGAGAACACTCGAATCTGAAGGAACCGACTATTTCTGACCTTGGAGCAGAAGATCTTAGGCATTATAACCCTCCAATCACTGACCTGTCGGCACCACTTTTGATACATCTTGTCCCTCCAAGGGTAACACATCACGAGCGTCAGATAGTCCTGCAAGCAACGATGGAAGTAAATGTTGCTACTTCATCAGGGATTCCTCACACTCCCTCAACGACTACCACCACTGGGGGCATTTCGCCTCCTAACCCACCTTCATCGATATGGACCACCATGGTCTCAATCGCCTCTACTTTGGGAAGCAGTTTGATTCCGTCTATGGCGGCGATCACTTCTCTATTCACCCAGAGTGCGACGAGTCCTCTGTTTTCATATGGGATGCCCGACAGGGATCTCAAATGCTCCTTTGCAAGGTTCCATGGGGAGCACCTCAACCCCCTATAATTCTTTCCCTTACGGTGGTTTTTATATACCTCCTTCATCCCCTTCGCTCGATGGTGCTCCCCAACAACCCGTCAGGATAAACATGAGCTACAATTTGTTTGGAGCAGGCAGTCTAGGACCTTCTTCATACACCACATTGGTGGGTTCAAAGTAGTTCTCTTTGTTCAACGTGTTTGGTAATAACGCATTCTCATCAGTTGTTGTCTCGGCCGGGGGAAACCTTGGTTTTGGACAACAAAATACTGTACAGGGTATTATTCCTACAAAGGGGGAAAACATAGGAGT
>JZKD02S0883197.1:77119-102504 GCA_000966675.3 Picea glauca | reverse complement strand
AACCCCCTATAATTCTTTCCCTTACGGTGGTTTTTATATACCTCCTTCATCCCCTTCGCTCGATGGTGCTCCCCAACAACCCGTCAGGATAAACATGAGCTACAATTTGTTTGGATCGGGCATTCTAGGACCTTCTTCATACACCACATTGGTGGGTTCAAAGTAGTTCTGTTTGTTCAAGGTATTTGGTAATAACGCATACTCAGCAGTTGTTGTCTCGGCCGGGGGAAACCTTGGTTTTGAACAACAAAATACGGTACAGGGTATTATTCCTACAAAGGGGGAAAACATAGGAGTCTTCTCCTCACAGGGACTTTGGAATCCTTGGTAGGGGTCAGTTCCCTCGTCAGGGATGTCAACCGGGGGAAACCCCTTCCATGGTCAATGGAACCTTGGGAAAGGCTCAGTACCTATGCCCGTCGGATCGATAGTGGGCAACCCTTTCCAAAATATTTGGAACACAACGCAGGGAGCAATCCCCATCCATCCCTCAACGTCCATTTACGAGAATCAACCGATGATGTCCCAACAAACACAATATCTGTCTGTTGGCCAAGGCCATGGTATTTACCAAAACCCTGGTCAGCAGCCCAAATTTTCCTGGCAGCCTGGTGCGAGTCAAACTCTAGGATCTTTTCTTCTTGTACATAATCAACAGCCCAAAATACCGTTTCTATAGACGTTACATTTTCCATACTTGTCAAGGTTGTTAAACGACCCAATCTGTCACGATCCGCGTTGGCCTCCAATGCTGACCAAGTTTCCATCGAACATTTCAAAGTTCGAAGGTAAGCCTAACGAAGATCTAGGCAATCACGTGACCAATTTTCACCTATGGTTCTCTTCGAACTCTCTACGAGACAACTTCGTATAGTTGTGTATGTTTCAACACACTCTTATCAAGAGTGTCGCAAAATGGTGCATCGATCTCGATCTCTCAAGACATTCTTACTTTAGAGATTTGGAAATGGTTTTCCTAAACCATTTTCAACTACCTAGGAGATACGATGTCGACACTAAATCACTAGCCAACTTTAAGAAAACAAAGGTTGATCATATCTTGGATCACATCCGAGAATGGCGACATCGGAAGAGTTTGATAAAAGTATTGGTTCCACCAGCTTTCCTACTGGAGTGGTTCCTTAAGTCTTTGGTACCTCAACTATCCAAGGATGTTGCAACATCAGGAGTTTTTTTCGAGGAAGAGGCGATAATGAGAGCTCAACAACTTGAAATGATAGCGCCACGGTCTATCCTTGACAAGGCCAGACACAAGTCTAGACCACATGTCGATGGTATAGTTGGTTCAGCATAAGAAAATCCCACTAATCAGCTATCAAATCAATTGCAACAATTGTTGATACAACAGACAGCAGCCAGCCAGACCACCAGTTCGGCTTCTCCCCCTACTCAAATGTCAAACGTACACAATGTGCATTCGACGAACCCAAAGGCCAACCAACAGCCTGACGAAAAGAAAAAACAATGAAACAAGAAGGGTAAGGGGGATAAGAAACCCACCAACAATGTTGGTGGGGGAAACAAAGAGATAATAAAGTTGAAGTACACGTGCAACCTTTGCACAAAAGACCACCTGACTCACCTGTGCCCTCGGCTTGCGAAGGCCCAGAATTTATTGGTGCAACAACATCCTGTTGTGTTAATGAACTCATTTCCTCATGGGAAAAATTTGACTCAAGCCTCTTCGAGCGCGGATGGGGGCAGTCAGGTACCCCCTCCATCTTCTAGTAATCCCTCGACCTCGAACATTTAAATGTTGAAAGGTGATGCTTTCATAGAAATTAGAGCACACGATTATGGAATGAAAAACACTATTGAAAAGGTTAAAGAAGTTGTAAACCTATCAGTTTCTCTCCATATTGAGAAGACGATGGGAGAAACAATGGCACGCATCCTGAAAGGGGTGTTCAAGAAAGCTTTTCATAATCCGAATGCGAGGGCCGCCCAGAAATACTTTGTGGTGGAATATTTGTCACAAACCCCTTGTGCGATGTCCACTTTGGAGGTCCTCTAGATCTGCCCTTCGTAGAGAAAGGATTTGTTAGCTTCCTTAGGATCTGCCGAGACTTGTAATCCGGGAACGATCATGCTTGATACAACCAACTTAAAACATCGTCTCCCATACCACGTTGTTTTTCAAATAGTAGTGGCTTACACCACGCAAAATTTTACCCGAAATATTTTTCGCACGGTGGTTGATGAGGGTGCCTCGACATTCGTGCTTTTTTTGGCGTGTTGGAAGGCCAATTGCCAACCCGTTTTGTCTCAGTCACCAACTCTTCTTACCGCTTTCAATGGTCATTCTTTTAGACCACATGGTATCATCCCTTCTTTCCCTGTGCAGTTAGGAGGGAATACCATGTGCGTCGAAGTTGAAGTGGTCGATGCGCCTCTCGACTACAACATTTTGTTAGGAAGGGATTGGACCTATGATATGCATGCAATTGTTTCCATAGTCTTTCGGGTCTTGTTGTTTCCACATGAGGGATGGATCATATCCATTTATTAGTTGTATTTCTCTCGTCCTAACCCTTCATCGGAGACATCCACGGTCCCAATGACTGATAATCCTCAGCCCGACGTCGTCAACATAGGGGTTGGTTTGTGCCCACCTTTTATAGGTACCTTCAATTACCCGCCTCCTTCTAGCGATGTCAAGCCCATATCAGTTGTCCCCGACTAGCCGAGTGCTAATATTTTTCAAGTGTCGTTGTTTCATACGACCTACTATAACGATCTGTGGAATCCTCCTTCCCCATCGGCCAGGATGGAAGGGACAAGGCATCCTGGCATGGCCATGCCCTTGTCCCCAGTAGAAGTTGCGTACTCTATTATCCAGCAAGCTTCAGCCGACCCCGATCCGGCTCCCACACAGGAGTTAGATCTAGTTCTCGAGCCTATTTGGGCTCAAGGTTACCTAGCCACTACCGACTCTTTAAACTTGGTCTTGCCCTCCGACGAGGTGATTATAGAGGCATTGACCAGTACTTATAGATCTTACTTTCTCCCGGAGTTAATAAAAATAGAGGCAGGTGAATTCGTGTTGACTATGACTAGAGGTAGGTCTTGTCCTATTAATCCTCTAGCTACGCATGCAGTATATGTCAAGGGTAATATGGAAAAAAATGTTGAAACAATACCTATTGACATCTCCAAAATCCCTGGCATTGTGGAGAATGTTTTCATCGGAGTAGACTGCTCCACCGAAGAGATTCAGATCTATATAGATTTATTTAAGGAATTTTGTGACGTTTTTTCCTGGTCTTATGAGGAAATGCTAGGCATTGATCCAAGAATCGTCGAACATGAGATAATGACTTACCCTGACACCAAGCCGATCCAACAGAAGCTTCGTCTGGTGAATCCTCGGAAAGCAGCAGCTATTAAGGTTGAAGTGGAGAAACTGCTTAAAGTTGGTTTCATCTACCCCGTACAACTGACGAAATGGGTGTCAAATCTCGTTCCGGTTAACAAAAACAAGGGTATGATTCGCGTATGTATGGACTTCCATGATTTGAACAAGGCATGTCCAAAGGACAATTTCCCCACCCCATTCATTGATCATATTGTCGATGAATGCGTAGGCTGTGAGGTCTTTTCTTTCATGGATGGTTTTTTGGGATACAATTAGATACAGATTAAGACCGAAGACCAGCATAAAACAACTTTTATCTATCCATGGAGTACATTTTCTTATCGGAAGATGCATTATGTCCTGAAGAATACTACAACCACTTTTCAGCGTGCCATGTCTTTTGCTTTCCACGACCTCAAATAGATAGTTGAGGCTTATCTCGATGATTTAGCATCACTATCTCGTAATAGATCTTATCATCCCATGCACGCCTGACTTATCTTTGAGTGATGTCGCTACTATCGGATTCGCTTGAATCCCAACAAATGTAGTTTTTGCGTGACGTCAGGTCATCTTTTAGGTTTCACAGTTTCGACAATAGGGATCATGGTCGATCCTCTAAAGGTTGAGTTGATAGTTCAATTTCCTCCCCCGTGCATAGTCCCTCAGCTTCAGAGTTTACAGGGAAAAGCGAACGTTCTTTAGAGGTTTATCGCAAACTATGTTGAGATCACTAAAGGGTTCATGCATTTACTGAAAAAGGGAGTCCCTTTCTATTGGGATGAAGCCACTCAACGCTCTTTCGAAGCATTGAAACTCACCCTTATGTCTACCCCTCTGCTTTGGCCACCCAATTATAATAAATATTTATTATTGTACTTGGTCATTGCAAAGTTGACCATCGGTATGGTCTTGGTTCAAGAGGACGATTTGCTTGAAGAGCATGTGATTTATTACCTAAGATGAGGCCTGGTTGGACCAGAACTCAACTACTCCCATGTTGAGAAGCTTGCATTGGTAGCAGTGCATGTTGTCCAGCGGTTCCATCATTATATCATGCTTCGCAAGACCACCGTCATTTCCATTGTGAATCTATTTCAATACATGTTGACACGATGTGTAATCAGTGGAAATATTATTAGATGGACTGTTATCCTCCAGGAATTTGACTTGGATTCTTTTTCCGTGAAATCGAAAAAGTCGATGGTCTTTGTGGAACTTATCTAGGAACTTCCGGTCGAATCAGGTGATGTTACGCCCAAAGAATCATCGATTAAAGGAGATAATTTTCTGATTTAATCTTCGAACCCCTGGTATGGAGATATACTAGTCAATATCCAGACTTTGAAGTGCCCCACCTTTGCTTCTCGTGATGAGCATTGACGTATATGCCATCAGGAAAAAAACTATCTCATACTCGATGACACTTTGTATCGTCGAGGTGTAGATTGCATCCTTCACCGGTGTCTCACTCATGAAGAAGCAGAACTCGTTCTTAACAACTTCCACACTGGAGCATGTGGTGTTCATTTGTCTAGGTTGGAAATAGCCCAAAAGATTCTACGAGCCAGTTATTTTTGGCCGATGTTAATCAAATATTGCGTTGAATCGGTCAAGAAGTGTCACCCGTGTCAGATCTTCTCTCAGAAGATGAGGGCACACCCCGCTCCCATGTTTCCCATCATTCTAGTTGGTCCATTCACCAAGTGGGGTATTGATTATACTACATTCCACACGACTTCAGCCAGGGGGCATCGCTATATCATCGTAGCAATAGAATACTTCACAAAGTGGGTCGAGGCTATGCCAATGTTCAATAATGATGGTGAAACATAACTCTCTTTATTTTTAACTAGATAGTAGCAAGGTTTGACATCCCAAAGGATATTTTCATTGACCATGGCAATCACTTTCATAAAAAAGTGATGTCCTAGTAAACATCAAAGCTTGGGTTGAGGCAAGAACATTCATCACCCTACTACCCATAAGAGAATGGTTAGGTGGAAGCTATGAATAAGTCCCTCAAGACTATTCTACAAAAAACGATCAATTTTGCCAAGTCAAATTGGCATTTGATGTTGTACTTGGCATTGTGGGCCTACCAAACATCTGTAAAGACTGCCACTGATTTCTCACCTTTTCAACTGGTTTACAGGCTGGAAGCAGTCTTGCCTATAGAGTGCCAGATCCCATATCTAAAGTTGGTAGTAGAGTTATTGCCAAACACTTCACCACTTGAGGAACACTTATTATATCTCGAGCAACTCAATGAACAACGCCATGACGCATCCTTAGCTAACGAGGCTCACAAGCAACGATTCAAGTGTCAATATGATCAGTTTGTTCGTCCTCAGAATTTCTCTGAATGTGACCTTGTCATAGTCTACAACCAAGATAAGGATCCCCTAGGGGCAGGCAAGTTCAAACCCATGTGGTTCAGACCTTTCATATTGAAGGAGGTCTTAAAGAAGGGCGCTTATTTTCTGCTCGAATGTGAGGGAAATGATTTGGTGGAGCCTAGAAATGGGATATACCTCAAGAAGTATTACTCGTAGTTTGGTCTCCTTGGGTAACTTCTTGTACATATGTATAGTTCTTATACAATTATTTTTTGTCTTTTTTCTTATGGACGTGTCGTTATTTATGTAATCATTTTCATTGTGGCGGATGTCAAGTGAATCAGAGGTGTTCATTGGGTTTGTGGACGACGCTAATTGACACACTTGGAGGCTTTCTTCCGCAGTTTGGGTGAATTTCACGCCTCAGGACCAATTGCTATATTCTGGAGGTATCTGTTTAGGTGACGCCACAAACAATGTCATCAAATACAGCACAGTGATAGAGTTGCTTCATGATGTTTTTTTGCATGGTATCTCTAACCTCCGGGTATACTTATATGATCAGCTTGTTGTGTCCCAGTTAAATGGGGTTTACTGCGTTTTAGATCCTACTCTACACCAACGATTCCTTAGGATACGTCTCTTAGAATGATGCTTTGATTACATTACATATATCCATGTTCCTAGGAGATTAAATCAAATGACAGATACTCTAGCTAATCAAGTATTAGATTGGCATATTGCACACACATAAAAATAAGCACACACATACACATGTACATACATTTGTAAAAATGTGATCCATAAGACATAAAATATGTAAATACATGTATATATATAAAAAAGATTCAGAGTACATCGGTGGGCGTGAACACCTAAAAACTACATGTTTGTTATACATCACGAGGCTTATGCCCTCAAAAATATACAAAAGAGTGCCCTCGGCACGTAAGTGGTCCATCCTAACTAAGCATGGGGCCTTTTGGCCCTGCCATAGTGAACAACAATGTTTGCCAAACGTCAGAAGAGTTGGACCCAGGTTCGTGGCACCCCAACTACATGAGGCTACATCGATGGCGGGAGATCCTTGATCTCGACCATCAAGACTGCACGAGTGAGCGCGGTGAGGTTCCGCTCCACCTGTACCAAAACTCTCTCAGCCTCTCTGATTGGAGGTCCCTCTGTTGTTGCTACTACTGGTCTGACGGTTGCTGCTAACACTACCTCTGGTCGAGGACGTCGCATGTTCCTCGAGAAGTCTGATGGACGCATTGGTCCCACATCTGTACATAATAGATACATAGTTGTCAGATACTCTGGTATACATAAAAATGATATATATTAAAAAGAAACAAAAAATTAAATAACTTAAAAAAAACATACCTATCTCTCCTCGCTCCCCTCCAGGAGGTACGGGCATGTATGGATCCCTAGAAAATTTGATCCCAGCATAGGGGTAGTCCTCTATTGTCAGAATCTGTCGTGCCCACCACTCAAAAAATGTATCATCAAATGCCTCTATGGTCCTTCCTACCCCCTGTCGCGGCAACAATGTCGCCCACCTATACACTGCTGGGAAGGAGGCCACATGCCCCCGTAATATCCCCCGTGGACTCATGTTGGGTACCCTTTCGAAGAAGAACAAGAAAAAAACAATACCAAACCCGAAGTTTTTGTTACTTCACCCATGACACTCTGTAAGTTGTCTCTTCATGCAGTCAAGCATGGTCGTGCTCCAGTCGAACACTCGTGCATTTAAGCATTGCACCGCACAATACATATGCGCCTGGGAGGTCTAATGTAAGGCCGCGGATTCAGTGATCTTCTCAATGAGTAAAACTATCACTTTCAGTGATAGGTTGGTGATATTGTGGATTGGCACCTGAGAACCCACTTTCTCAGTGTCGGCCTCGAAATGTAGTCCGATCAGCTCGACGAAGTTATGGGGCCATGGGGGAAATGAACGCAAGTTGATTGGTTCCCCTCTCCTTGAGAGGCCAGTCAAAAAGTATATGTCTTCATTTGTTGGATTCAATGACTGCCCCTCAAGCATAAACACCTCAACATCGAGATGCCAATAATCCACCAAGGCATTTAGCACCCTGGGTTGTGCCCTCATGAGTGGACACCGGAAGAACTTCCATAACCCACATTGTTTTAATGTGGCGATAGCAGCAGGGTCCTCTTCGACCAAGATATCAATGTCTTCGTTCTCCCTCTCTCTCCAGTGGACATACATCCTGTCAAATTACAAGTTCATGGAGGAAGTTAGCTCTTTCTTTTTCATTTTTCTTGGTTATTGAGGGTGTACGTGGGTTTTCTTGGACACATTCGCATATGCATGCAGGAATATTATTTTATTCTTGTGTGCATACGCGGGTTGTCCTTAGACAACCCACGTACATGTAGGGCTGCCCTTTTTTAAGAGGTTTCCCCCCCAAAAAAACTAAAAGAAATGAAAAAAGGAAGTATGGAAATGAAAAAGGGGTTATTTTGTACTTACTTGGTCTGAGCGGAAGTTCGTTTCATCCTCTAAATCTCCCAGAATCAACTCTTTTAGAAAAGGGGTCTTTCTCGCTTTTTGGTTAATTCTCAATTTGCAGTGGTGAAAATGAGTTGTCAGCTTCTATTTATAGATTTTTTTGGCCTTTTTGCCACTTTTTTGAACCCTTTTGTCATTTTTTCTAGCTTGAAAATCGTTTAGCGTGGTTCTTGAGTTTCTTATTGGATGTTATGACACACTTTGATTTTAGGTTTGGTAAAAAATTTGAGAGATCGGTCACTTTTGAAGGTCCTTTGGTAAAAGTCATTTTTCCAACTTTTTGCATTTAAGTTAGGATTCCACCTCCACGTTTTGCATCTCATTGTCTTTTCCTCTTTGCCATAGGATCAATCCCACCGAGTTGCGACATAGAGCCGTCATTGTTGTTTTATAAGTGTTGTAATTTAGTGGTAGATCCTACTTGTACATGGATGCCCTAGGTAGATCCTTGTTTCATTTTGGTGTCCATGTCATCATCAATGACTTTAGGCTTGGGATTCCTTGTTAGTCTTGTCCTGATTACGAGTTTGAGCCTCAAACGTCTAATATTTCATCGCTCTTGGCCTCACCCTCGAGACTCCCAAAAAACGAGTCTTCTTTAAGCCCTTTTCAGACTCTCTAAAACATGAAAAGATTGTTGAGCGATCTTTATTTCCTTCACACCCACCAAACTAAAACTTGAAGGCACGCCTGTCCGACGGTAGTTTACCCCTTTTTTGGTCCAGATGGTCAATTTTATGAACAAAGGTATACTCTAGGAACTTCAGTTCGCTAGAAGAGTATTCTCACGTATAAGTTTAACCCTTTTTTGGGCCTGAGGGACTAAATTTGCGAAAAAGGAACCCCCACAGAGTCCATAGTTAAGCTCTTTTCAAACTCCCTAAAATTGAAAATATTGTCGAGTGACCTTGTTCCTTCACACTCGTTAAACTTTTCTAGAAGAAAATCCCCTACGGAGTCCATAGTTAAGCTCTTTTCAAACTCCTTAAAATTGAAAAGATCGTCAAGTGACCTTGTTCTTTCACACTCGTTAATTGGTTCAGAAAAAACGCATGAGTTTACCCCTTTTTTCGGCTTGTAAATTAAGGAGGAAAAAGGTACACCTCGAGATATTCGTCTCGCCGGGAGAGTTCTCCTAAGTAGATTTTATACTTTTTCAAGCTAAGGAGACTAAATCTAGAAAAAGGTTGTGAGTCTATAGTTAAGCTCTTTTCAGACTCCTTAAAATTGAAAAGATTGTCGAGTGATATTGTATTTGACACACTCATTAAAATGGTTTTGAATAGACGTATTTTCAATGCTAGTTCACCCCTTTTTCAAACCGACTAGACTACCTTCAAAAGAGGTACCCCAATGGAGTCTTCTTTTACATTTTTTCAGACTCTCTAAACGTGAAAAAACCACCAATCTTACCTTCTCTGAGCTCATTAAAATTACATTGAAGGGGGTTTTCATCGTGACTTATTAATCACATTTTCATCCCTACGTCTTTGTTCTAATGTTGGATCCATGTTTCTCTCAGTTGAACCTTTGAAGTATGCCTTATACGCAAGCCTTGCAGAACTTTGCCTCTACGTCTTGACACCTTGACCCATGGAGGAATTTTCTTGATTGTCCTTTTCCTGCACATGTCTCCCTGCTCTGAGCATTAGTGTGTTCCTTGTGCTTGGAACTAGTATGCTTGCGACACTCGTTCCTCCTTTGTAATGTAGCATTATTTTCATCTTTTTCAAGCTCTTTAAAAATATTGAAAAAGACAACAAAAGTCAAATATACCCCAAAAAGAGGACGGGAAAAGTATTTTCTTTTTATGGAAGCACAATGAGTCGCCCTTGGAAAAATCACATCCTTCTGTTTGTTCTTCAAGATTTGGGATTTAATATTACCTTAGGAAGTTGTTCTCGCTACATAGAGCTGCGTCCTCCTCCGTTTGATTATTCTTCCAAGCACATGGAGAGTTTGTGTTGCCTCCTGCATCGTAGACTTATGTCAATGTCATGTTGCCTGAGTCCAATCATCTGTCATGCTATTGTCCAAGGGAATTTTTACCCAACTCGAGTCGACCTTTTTGTATTTTGTCTCTTGACCTCATGCCCAGCCATCCCAAAAGTCCAATCAAGTCCTTGTCCAAAATCAATGAAGTTCTCTGCCTAATCACCGAGGTCCTCTTGTCTGTTCCCGACGAGCCGTCGAAGACCTCTGGGTAGTGAAGTTGTACACTCTCATTACACTCCTACCTGAGTTTTGAAGATATTGAATTTGTTGCTCGAGTTCTGAAGGCCTCATCTCCACCCATTAGGCGTCATTTTCTTCTTGAAGATGGATACTATACATGTATATCTTTGATTTTGAGATGTAGATCCATTGTGTATTACTTGCGGCTACACTTTATATAGTTATATGACATGGATCTGCAGTGTATTTGATTGACAACCATGATTTATTTCATCCCGAGCATGGGTATGCCGGCCTCAGAGAGACAATAGTTATTTTTTCAGATGGCACCTCCTGAACTCTGGTCCCAAGCTCACTCGCTTCGTATGTTGGTGAATATTTGTAATGTATTTCGGCCATCAAATTCTCTTTTGAACTCACACATTAGGGGGCATCTTTTATAACCCTAAATTTCTACATATGTGCATACCTAGCAGTTGGCCCTCTTACTTGCTATTTTTGCCAAGCCATCACTGAGGAACTCTTCTTAAAAACATAATTTTTGAAGATGTACACACCCTGCACCACTACTACTCGCGTACACACACTTGTTGCACAACTACAACCCATGGATTTATGCTAGCTGCATCACTACAACCCGTGTATACTTGCAAAAGTTGCAAAAATTAAAAAGTTGCAAGGAATTCGTTGAGATTACGGGCTATTGGGTAGTTTCCCAACTGTCCCACCGCCTATAACTCGTCACCAAACTGAATAACCATCCTTTTGTCCCATAAAAGGAAGTGTTGGGGTCTCATTCCAAAGAAAAAAATAAGAACAATGAATCTCTTTTCGTTTCACATCCCTTCCTTGCCCCAAGAATTTGCCGCCACCTTGTGAGATTTGTATCAAAATTTCCCATTTTTGCCTTTTTCCTCCATCATAAGCCTATTCCATTCCCTAGAGAGAGGTTGAGAGGAGAAAGATACATGGAAGTGCAGTTGGAGCTTGGTGAAGAGGAGCCTGGACCAGGTTCAAGGAGCATTTGTTGATCTTGTTGTAAGTAAACATTGTGATATCAATAAAAGGAACACTTTTTCTATCCCGAAATATGATTTGTCAAATATTTATGTTTGATTTATGCTTTATTCTAACATCTAACCCATGATTTATATATGAGATGTGTGTTTTCGGTTCCTTGTTTATCTATTTGTGAATGCAGGCCAACCTTCAGAAGAGGCTTGTAGACAACGGAGTAATCGAATGCAAGAGGATCGACATCGGATGCAGAGTAAAAGGTAAAGTTACCATATATTTTCACTTTGTATTTCATGCATGAATGTGGGGTATATTTGGGGTAGTTATAAAAATTAGGATACTTCTAGACGGTTAGATCTGCCTACATGTTGAACCATAGTGTAGTCCATAGGGGGGTTTTCCCACTATAGCAGCAAGGGATTCATACACTTGGCAAGGACAATAGGAACGTCGCACAGATCAACATGAATGATTTTCTCCCAGGAGCCACTTACGCCCATAACCCATAGACCCTCATTTCCCACATGCATGTTCCACCCCAGGAGTGTACACCTTCACTATCACAAGTCCATCGACTTCTCACCTCCCTTCCAGGGTTTCAGCAACAGGCTGGACTGGAAGTCTTAGAGTATTGTAGCTGCTACGGGACTCCCTCTAGGAGAACTCACTTCCCTAGCACACTCTCTCACCTGGAGAGAGTTGCTCACATGCCTAACAACCTGCCTCTTCTATCTAGCTCCTAATTCCAGTGGGTAACCTCCACAACAAAAATTGGGTAAGGGCTCTGGTAATGAAAACAAGCCACACCAGTCCAAAGAAAACGTGGGTAGAAACAACAAAGGCTAAGGCACGATATGGATCAGACACTACGCAGTTGTGTTGTGCTTCACAAGAAACACGATTAGATTCATAACACAGGTGTACATATTGTGAAGTTGCAGAGATCAACGATGGAGGCAATGGTTGGCTATGTCAAGGCTCTCTCTCTCTATCCTAGTGCATGCATTAGTGGGGAGAATGACTGACTTGTGGAGTGGCGACCATCGTGAGGGAACCCCCAACGAGTTGACTTTCCCACCTAAAAACTGCATGTGCCCAAGTTGACACATGTCTCCCTAAAGCTGCATGAGCTCCACTTAGCACTCATTCCCTTTCCCTAGTAACTTAGGACAACATAGGTTATGTAAAACCTTAGCCTCTAGGAAATAATAATATAATATTATTCCTTTAGAGGTAAGCCCTCTAGCTTAGCCCATATTCCTAGACACTTATCCCCTTCCCTTTCCTTACCTAGTGGATCTTATTCTCCCATAACTCTTTCTTCGTGGTCAGTCTACACGCATTGATGTAATTTTATTAATGATGTGAGTATTTACATATACAAAATCAGGCTCATTGGCCTTAACATCTAGGCTCTCTGGCCTAATAAACACATAAGTCTTCCATCTTATAAACACTTGGCTCACCAGCCTATAACATAATTACAATTCAGCAGGGGCTCGGCCTTGGGGTGTTACAATCCCCTCCCCTTATTTTTGCATTGTCCTTAGTGCAACTTATTTACACAACAACAACAAGATTTCCAAAATCTTAAAAAATATGTTGGTACTCTACCTGCATAGCATCTTCATGTTCCCATGTTGCATCCTCAGGACCGTACCAGTTCCACTGAACCTTTACAAGCTTTATGACTTGATTCTGGAGTTGTTTTCTCTTCCATTCCAATATGCGCACAGGCTGCACTTGCAAAGTGCCTTCTTGCTCCACCTGAATCACATTCCAATCAATCACATGATTAGCATCAGGTATATACTTCTTGAGAAATGATACAGGAAATACATTATGAATATTCATGGATGCAGGTAATGCAAGCATGTAAGCTAATGATCCATTCCTTTCTAGGATTTCAAATGGTTGACAATATCTGGTTTCCAAATTGGAACAACTTCCCAGCTTCAGGGAACTTATGTCAGGTTTCACCTTCAGGAAAACATGATCACCCACTTTAAAATCCCTGTAGGTTCTGCCTTTCTCTGCATAGATTTTCTGCCTGTCTTGGGAAGACTTCAAATTCTATTTTATCTTTAACAATTTCTCTTCCATTTCCCTAAGCAACTCTGGCCCAACCACTACCCTATCATCTTGTTTGTCCCAACTTACTGGGGTGTTTCACTTTCTGCCATAAAGTGCTTCAAACGGGCTCATCTTCAGTGATGCTTGATACCCATTGTTGTAATAAAATTTTACCAAGTGTAGATAATCTTCCCATTTAGATGGTTTTCCCATCACATACATTCTTAACAGATATTCTATCACTTGATTAAATCTTTATGTTTTTCCATCAGACTCAGGATGATAAGTTGTGTTGAAGTTCAGGTTCGTTCTGAACCCCTTGAATAATCCTCTCCAAAACTTTGAGGTAAACTTTGGGTCTATGTTAGACACAATTGTCTTGGGTATGCCATGAAAGCGTGCTACTTACCTCATATAAATATCAACAACATTAGTTTCCTTGTGAGTAGTCTTTAATGGGGGCGACCTTCCTAAGCTTATCTACCACCACCATGATGGAATCATGTTGTTTGCTTTTTCTGGGTAATCCTGTGATGAAATCCATTATCACCACTTCCCACTTCCACTGAGGAATGGGTAATGGTTGTAGCAACCCAGTTGGGTATTTATTCTCAGCCTTGACCCTTTGACACTCCAAGCATTTGGCTATGTACTCTGCAATTTCTTTCTTCATACCTGGCCAATGGGAATGGATCTTGACTACTGAAATTGTTTTATGATTTCCAGGGTGCCCATCATAAGGCACATTATGCATTTCTTTTAAAATCACACTCCTCAATTCCGAAGAATTTGGTACATAAACTATGTTTTTGTACAAGTGAGTTCCATCAATTCCCAATTCATAATCTTCAACTTTTTGTTGCATTTTACCTTGCTACAATTTAGTTACCAATTCCATGTACTACGAATCAACTTTTGAAGCCTCATAAATTCTTCCTTTAATATTTTTCTGATACATGCTAATGGTTGTAGCATGCAGTTCATGCACTCTCCTGCTAAGTGCATCAACCACTTTGTTCTCCTTTCATTTGATATGCTTGATATCAAATTCATATTCACAGAGAAATTCCAACCATCTACTCTGTCTAGCATTCAAATTAGACTGATCAAAAAGGTACTTCAGACCATTATGGTATGTCCTCAACTCAAACCTATTTCCCATGAGGTAGTGCCTCCACTTCTTCAAAGCATGCACTATGGTTTCCAACTCCAAATCATGAGTGGCATAGATCCTTTCATGCTCTTTCAATTTTCTAGACTCGAAACATATCACAAATCCCTTTTGACTAAGGACTCCTCCTAGTCCTTCTTTGCATGAGTATGTGAAAACCACAAAATATTCATTCGGATCTGAAATCTTCAGAATTGGAGCACTGGTTAACAGTTGCTTCAATTGCTAGAAGCAATTTTCACATTCTTCTGTCCATTGAAACTTCTTCCCCTTCCTTTGCAATGAAGTGATGGGGTGAGCTATTCTTGAAAACCCTGCAATGAACCTTTTGTAGTAGCCAGCTAGACCCATGAAGGATCTGTCTTATGTCACATTCTTAGGTGTTTTCCACCCTTGAATGGACTCAATCTTTTTAGAGTCTATTTCTATCCCTTCTTCATATATGATATGCCCCAAATATTGAATTATGTTTTGATAAAATGAGCACTTGCTCAATTTGGCATACAAATGATGCTCTCTTATAAATTGCAACAACATCCTCAAATGATGTTCATATTCTTCTTCCGACTTGGAATATACAAGGATTTCATCCAAAAATACTATGACAAACTTGTCTAAATATTCTCGAAAAACATCATTCATTAAGCACATGAAAACAATTGGTGCATTTGATAACTCAAATGGCACCACTGTGAACTCATAATGACCATACCTTATTCTAAATGCGGTCTTGCTGATGTATTCCTCTTTAATCCTTACTTGATGGTATCCTGACATGATATCTATCTTTGAAAATATCCTAGCATCCTTCAACTGATCAAAGAGATCATCAATCCTTGGTAGAGGATACTTGTTCTTTATAGTCACTTTTTTCAACTGTCTGAAATCGATGCACAATATCAATGTCCCATCTTTCTTCTTCATGAACAAGACTTGGGCACCCCAAGGTGACACACTTGGGCGTATATACCCCTTCTTCAGAAGCTCTTCAAGATGCATTTGCAGTTCCTTCAGTTCTGGTGTACTCATTCTGTAAGGAGTCTTTGATACTGGAGTTGCTCCATGCATTAAATTTATAGAGAAATCAATATCTCTTTTTGGAGGCAGTGTTGGTATATCCTTGAACACATCTTCAAAATCTTCTAGGACTGAATGATCCTCTATATTTGCACCTTATCCTTAGATTCTTCCTCCATATGGGATGAAAATATTTGACAGTCCTTCCTGTAACACTTCTTTAGCTGCATTGTTGAGATTTCTGGATGGTAACTTCCCTGGGAATTCCTTGGACTGCTCTTCGATTTCCTTCCTCATCCAAGAAAGTGAATTCTTTGTTATGAAAGTATAATATGGAATGATGTTGGTCCAACCAATCCATACCAATTAGGAAATCATATGATCCCAAAGGCAATATGTTCATATATGTCTTGGTACTCAGTCCATTCATGCCGAGTGGACATGATTTAACCAATTCAACAACCTTTCTCTTGGCTCCTGTAGCGAGATGCACCAACCAAGATTTCCATTGCTTCCTTCTTGGTAATTGAAATCTTTCCACTACCTTAGGATCTATATAACTATTACTAGCCCATGAGTCAATTAAAATAGTAAATTCATGGTTATTGATCATACCTTCAACTTCAATCATGTGTGATTGAAACTCAGCTTGCTTGTTGTCTAGGGTTACATAGATCCTTGGTACACTTCTACCCATGTCCTCTATCGTTTCTTCTTGTTGAACATTGTGAAAAACTCTCACTTTGTCACTTCTGTGAGGAAAATCTCTATAGCTATGATCTCCTTTACAACACCAACATTCCATCGGTGTATGTCTTGGCCTTTTCCCACCTACTTCAACCATCCTGGACTCTCTCAAAACTAACTGTCCTGGAGGACTATTTCTAAAAAATGGTGGCTTGTTCCCCTTCTTCCTCTGCTCCCTTTTAAACTTCTTCTTGTCTTCCCAAGCCTTCTGGAAAATAGGTTTCCCTTTTTTCTGATCAAATAAGCATTTTTCTCCCCTTATGGTTTCTTCCATAGTTTAAGGATCATCATATTGTATCTTGTCATTGATGAAAGATGGAAGCCCACTTAGATACCATTGAATATTAATTGTATCATCCTTGATGAAGGGGACATACTTCAACAAATCTAAGAATATTCTTTCATACTCATCAATGGACATACTTCCCAGCTTGAGTTCAAAGAACTCTTTCATTTTCTTGTCATAATACCTCTTAGTTAAGTTCTTCTTTTCAAAATGCTTCTTGAATTCCCTCCATGTAACATTCTTCTCTCTGACGTGTTTCACTTGCATAAGCTGATCCCACCATATGGATGCCTTTCCTTTTAGCTAATAGATGAAAATTCTTCCCTCTGCATGAGAGGAATAGTTTTGTAATTGGAAGTATTTCCTCATGCCTAGAAGCCATGTCTCAACATCTTCATCCTTCTAGTGCTCTCCATCAAAAGTAGGAGGTTTGATCTTATTCATTTATCCTTTTAAATCATCCACCCCAGATCTCCTATGTTTCATGACAGGGGATGGAATTGAGCTACTATGTGCTCTCCTATGGGATGTTTTTGGGAGTGTTGGTGATGTCTGCTACCACTTCTTCCTCTTCTTTCGTCATCAGGGATCTCGTGACTTCCTTATTTATTGAATCCACTTTACTTATCCAATTTCTTTTAAATTCTTTCCAGGGTCCGCATCAGCTTCATATTGAAGTCTCCCTGTTTCTCCCTGGATCTCATAAGCCTTTTGTTATCTGCCTGGTGAATTTGGACATCTTTTTGCAAATTCTTAATGATTTTTCTCATGCTCACTTCTTTATCTATTTATTCTCCATTCCCATTGGAGTTCGTTCCTTCAACTCCCAAATGGACATCCATTCCTTTAAATTCATCCTCCAGACTGTAAGAATCCTGTGCTTCCTCCATTTCTCTTCACAAGGTAACAATTATGTTCGGTTTTGTCAATTGGTAACTTTGCAAAATGTCCAGACAACCGAATTTTGTCAGGCTATCAGTCTTTAATAATTTTCTAGAGTAACTTGAACAATTTGATTCAACGGAAAGAATATCAAACTCCATTTTCAGCGGGTCTCTTTCGATCAAGAATCCCCACGATTCTATCTCCAAGGCCTGCTATGTTCTTATAATTCACTTTCGGGAACTAGCCCCTTTTTATTCAACCCTCAACTCGCATGTGACCATGGTAGTGACCAAGAGCTAATAGTTGGGCGCTTACTCTGCACTTTGGAGTTTCAGGCTTTAGGTGTTTTCAACTCACCTCAATGCCAATATCCCGAATTCTGAACTCGTGAAGTTGGCAAGTGACGTGACAGGAATCAAAGGTCCCCGCTCTCTACCCAAATCAACGACCAAAATTAGCTTTGAGGCTCCATACTTCAAGGTTTCTAAAGCCTTCAATGCCACAAACCTATAGAGTGACAACTCTCCGGAGTGTCAGATCTTCTGACTTGTTTCCACGACTTCCAACGGTAACGATGACCTCCGACACTTTGACCTTCGGGAATTCTCAACCCATGCGACCCATCTTTCCTCTGAAGTGGCTATCCTCCGAAGTGTAGGATCTAGGGCCATGTCTCCCCTGTGACCATCAGGGACCCACTAACCATGCTCAAGAAGAGTTCCACGTGACGAAATACTAGAAGAAAACACGTGGCCCATTATGACGGGTGACATGTATCACGTTCTAACTGGCATTTCTATCCTACAAAGGTCCTTAACTCACTGACACATGGCACACATCTCATGTGTCCACGTCATCCATGGTGACATAAATAGGTCACGTCACTTTGGGACTTTGGGCTTCAAAAGATTCACACTTGCATTCCTCAAATATACTGAACTCTAAAATTCCAAACTATTTTATCTTCTGGGGTACACATAGTACATCTGTCATCATATAAGGTGGTGACATGTGGCCCCATGTGTCGGATTTATTTTGGTCCAACAAAGTCGTCAAATTTCCATTCTAACTAACACGTGGAAGAACTAAAGAAGTACATGTCACCCTGGGTGACGTCATCATGCCATGTCACTTCGGGACTTCGAGAGAATTCACCTTAGCACACCTTGTTTCTCCCAAACGTCGAACTCCCGAACAAGATGATCTGTCGATACGTGTCTCTCTTAACGAACGGTCTAGATGAACTCCATTCTTCGGGACTTCGAGCTTCATCCCTTTCTTCTCTATAACACGTAAACTTCTTCGAAGTCACGAAGTCTGAAGTACTTAGGGGTTAACTTTCCGGAACCTTTTCTAAATCTGACGATTTTGAAGGTTCTGCCTTCTCCTGAATAGATCCTACGACCCAAATTTAAACCTCGCGGCCTAACACAACGATTATTGTGGCTTCTTTCTCTATTGTTTTTCTTGAACCGTTATACTTCCTGAGCTTCTGAACACAATCCCAGTGATGCTCTAAGGTTCATATTTTGTCTCTCTCTACAACAATTCACTCTGAAACCTTTGTCTCCTTAACCCCTAACATGGACCATCTAGGCTCAATGTCAAAACCATGGCTCTGATACCATTATGTAACGTCCCCAACCCTCAAACCTCTGTCGGGAAATGCTACCTAACGACTGTATCTTTTTTTTTCTTCTCTGATACCATTTTGTGATCGTTCCCGACCTTAAACCAACAGGCCAGGTCATGCCACTGAATAACTTTGCGGAAATATTCACATATAAAAATTAACAGGAATAAATAGAGATAACATTTGATATTCATATATATTTATATACATATATATCTAATTAAATTTAAACAGTTATATCATTATGTTCATGCACCTATTCATGCAAAAACAACATTAAAAAATACATGTAATATATACAGACAATTATAATAACATTATAACTTGATTTCAAGATATACATCATACAGAGAACAAAGATTGAGTACTTATCTTTTAATAAATGCCTACCAACTGCGTGAAGACCTTCCACCAACCTCCCAACCTTATACCACACTTCCTATCATGCTCAATAGTGGGTCACCCCCGAGCTGGGACTAAACTCCACCGGGCAAGGGATTCATAGGCTTGGCAAGGACAACAAGAAAGTCGCACATATCAACAGGAAGGATTTTCTCCCAGGAGCCACTTATGCCCATAAACCACAAACCCTCATCCCCCACATGCTTGTTCCACCCCAGGAGTGTACACCTTCACTATCACAAGTCCATCAGTTGTCCACCTCCCTTCCAGGGCTTCAACAACAGGATGGATCGGAAGCCTCAGAGTATTGTAACTACTACGGGACTCCCTTCAGGAGAAATCACTTCCCCAGCACACTCTCTCACCTTGAGAAATTTTCTCACAAGCCTGACAACCTTCCTCTTCTATCCATCTCCTAAGTTCAGTGGGTAACCTCCGTAACAGAAATTGGGTAAGGGATTTGGGAATGACAACAAGCCACACCAGTCTAGAGAAAACGTGGGTAGCGACAACAAAGGCTAAGGTGTGATATGGCTCAGACACTACGCAGTCGTGTTGTAATTCACAGGAAACATGGTTAGATTCATAACGCGGGTGTACAGGTTCCGATGTTGCAGAGATCAATGATGGAGGCAATGACTAGCTGTGTCAAGGCTCTCTCTCTCTATCTCAGTGCAAGCATCAGTGGGGAGTATGGCTGACCTGCAGAGTGGTGACCATCACGAGAATGGTGAGGGAACCCCCAATGAGCTGACTTTCCCACATAAAACCTGCATGCACCCAGGTTGACACATGTCTACCTGAAGCTATACGAGCTCCACTGAACACTCATTCCCTTTCCCTAGGAACTTAGGAAAACATAGGTTATGTCAAACCTTAGCCTCTAGTAAATAATAATATAATATTATTCCTTTAGAGGTAAGCCCTCTATCTTAGCCCCTTCCCTTTCCCTACCTAGGTGAGATTAGTCCCCCATAACTCTTTCTTTGTTGTCAGTCTACACACATCGATGTAATTTTATTAATGATGTGAGTATTTACATATATAAAATCAAGCTCATTGGCCTTAGCATCTGGGCTCTCCGGCCTAATAAACACATAAGTCTTCCAGCTTATAAACACTTGGCTCACTAGCCTATAACATAATTACAATTCAGCAGAGGCTCGACCTTGGGGTGTTACAATTGATTTTATATGAAATTCCCAATCTATTGGTTTTGTCGTTGGTAGTTCTAAAACATTTGTGTCACCATCTTCCTTGTCAGAAAAAAAAATTACTTTATTCTAAGATCATTTTACGCCATTTAGTTGAATATGAAAACATGATCCTCTTAAAATGATTAATCAAGAAACATCTAGCACCAACAAGTCTTATCTTATTCATTGTATTTCTCATTCTCTTTCTACTTCAACATCTAATGGTAATAGTCCATTGCTTTTGCTCTCTCGAAATAGTATTGTTGCTTTTAATATACATGCAAAAACAATACAATCTACTCTGAAACTTCCTATTAAAAATTTGCAACCACTACATGAGCAGTCTCTAGTAGTATTTAAGACGAAATTAGGCATATTAGATATATTTTGATTGATGAAATGAGATTTATAGGACTAAGGTTATTCATATAGATACATTCTCATTTAGAAGAATCATTTCCAGATAAAAAATATACTCCTTTTGGTAGTAGATCCATTATTCTTGTTGGTGACCTTAGCCAACTACCTATTATCAAAGATAAACCTTTGTATGTACATAAAACAACCGATAATTTTTTGTGGGAAAAGTTAAACATTGTTATCACTGTGGATACAATATTTTGTTAGCAAGGAAATGATCTGAAACAATCCTCTTTTTGGAAACTCTTAAATAACATGAGAAATGCATAACCCATTCTTGATGATTGGGATCTTCTCATGTCACGTGTTGATATGAGTTTGCCTCATGTGGAAAAGACTTTATTTCATTCAAAACTTCACTTGTTCCTAACAAATAATTTGGTAACCCTGCATAATAGGCACATGTTCAAATCTTTGAATTCTCCAATTGCAAGATGTGTTGCAAAGCATACAAGAAGAACAAAAATTGTTGGTGTTGATGATGATCAATTGGAACGTGAAGTCCTATTATTCCCTAGCTAGCATGTCATGTTGACATGTAATTTGTGGTTGGAAGTTGTCTTAGTTAATGGAGCACTTGTCTATATTCAAAATATTTTCTATATGCTTGGCTCAAATCCCCCTCAACTTCCAATGTTCACTGCTATTATTTTTTTATAAGTACATAGGTGTTTCATTTGACAACACTTTTCCTAACATTGTACCAATAACACATGTTATTAGAGGAAATCATAAACAAACACCTATGAATATGGCATGGGCCCTTACTATACACAAATCATAGGGGTTGACTTTAGAATGGGATACCATTGATATTGGAAACAAAGAGAGACAAGGGTTGACCTTCACCGCCATACCAAGAGTAAAATCCATAGATGGTTTACACAAATCACTGAATTTTTAATTTGAGTGTTATGCTAAGATGAAAAATAGTGAAAATGTTACAATTAGGAAGAAACACGAGCAATGATTGAACTCCATATGATTGTAACATTTGATATATATGTAACACCCTCCTCGTTACAACAACAGCTCTGAAAACAGGTGCAATTTTTTGTTTTGTTTAAGGTGTGTGCGCGCGTGTAGAAGTAACCAACACACTTGACTCTACGTCACCACTCGAAAACCAACAAGATGCAACCACGATGTTCAGCACAAGAAGACTGAAGGCACACAACGAGTAACTGCAACAATATACGACCCTAGGCATAAGGCGCACAACACACACATTAAGACATACTGGGGGTGAACAGTAAGAAAACAGAGGGAAGAATTCATGGTGCTAGGGTTACTATTTCTGCACAGGAAAGTAGGGCGTTTGGTCTTATTTCTTCTCGAAAGAAGATTAGACAGGCTCCTGGCCGACTGCTCAGGCAGAAACTAGTAACCCAACCTAGAACAAGACACAAGCAAGACGAACACAACAAGACGACCCCCGACATATCACAGTGACAACAAGCAATAAATGCCCCTAGACATAAGGCGTACAACTAGCAGTTGTAAGTAGAAAACGACACCAGGTGTTAAGTACAGTACAGTCACAGATGGAAGAATCCAACAGTAGAGTTTACTATTTCTACACAGAAAAGCAGGGCTTTTAGTCTTATGTCTTCTCGAAAGAAGATTAGACAGGCTCCTGGCCGACTGCTCAGGCAGAAACTAATAAATCTTTTAGGGAGTCACAGTAGTGGAAACTGTGCCTTTAAAAAACCCGAGACTACTGATACGGTTCAGAGTGTGTCGCAAGAGTGGAAATTGTGCCTTTAAACAGCCCGAGACTCTTGATACGACACTGGATTCTTTACACAGAAAAATCACACACAGAAATATATTCTAAGGCTACTAAAGGTGTCTAAACACCGCCCGACACAAGCAGTCCAAACGAAAATTATTACAACTCAACGCAACAATAGGCGAAAGAGAAACCACGTCTTCTACAGAAGGCGCAGGACAAGGACTCAGACGATGACCCTTAAATTTAATGACCCGACAATGCCTATGACTCATCCGTGATTGATTACTAGCCCATTTCTTCATTTAGTTTTATTAAGCCACGAGTACATTAGTCATAAGGTAGATCTAAATGAATTATTTCCCTTAGTTTAAGGGCCTTACCCCTTGTGTTGAAATATAAAGAATTTAATGTCATTATAATGGATTAACCTCCACCTTTCATTATACTACCACATCAATGTAAACATATAACAACGTCCTTACGTTCCTGAGTTATCTAGGCTACATAGTATTTTTCCCGGGTGAGGGTATTACATTTACATTGTTCATATCAGTAAAATGTTAGTAAACTTTCCACTAAAGGACGATACCCTTACCCTATTGTAAATATACAAGACTAACACCACAATTGTAACTAAAAATAACAAGGAAACATCATAATTAAAATGACAACCTATACAATACAATGTTTAACATGACAATGTTTAAAGGTAATAGCATTTAAAGATGAACTCATAATGAAAAATATCATCTCCTGCATACATATAAAATAATGGAGAAGAAGGGATATAAAGAATCAATCCCATTCAACATTTAAATTATATAATGATAAGGAAACAATCCCATTCGTACTCCCCATTATCTAACATGAACGAAAATTAGCAGGATTCATTTAATGCAAATCTTTTTCTTTCCACAAGGAGATCACCTTTCTTTATACCATAAAATCATTACTTTAATGCAATCATTACCTTCCATCATGACAAAATATTTTAATGCAAGACATTGTAATCTCCAGAAAACCAATCGACCTGTCGTTTTAATATATCAATTTATAATTGCCATCAAATATTCATCAAGCCACGACCGCCAAACTTTCCATAAACAGATCTAGGCTGCACTTTAAATTGCACTTTATACTAGCAGTTAACATATTAATTTCAGAATTTCAAGGATACACCAGTCCCAAAGTAAGATATGTCCGCGTGTATCATAACCAGGAAACTATTGAGGGTTAGCAGACAGAGGTTAACTCGGTCAAACGCAGCCCCAAAAATAAAAACGCAGACCCAAAAATTAAAACGCAACTGTACACATCAACGCCCAGTCTGCAAGAAAGACACCCACGGTATACCAAAAGAAAACCAATTAAAATATTTAAACCGCGGACCAATTAAATGCCCAATATATACCATGAATGCCATTTAAAACACTCAATATATACCAGCAAACGCAGATCATTTAAACGCCCATCACCTACAACGAATGCCATTTAAAAACGCCCAATATAACCCAGCAAAACGCAGATCAATTAAACGCCCCTCACATACAACGAATGCCATTTAAAAACGCCCAATATAAACCAGCAAAACTTAGATCAATTAATGCCCAACCCATACAATGAATGCCATTTAAAAACGCCCATATAACCCACAAAACGTAGATCATTTACACGCCCCACACATACAACGATTGCCATTTAAAAATGCCCATATAACCCACAAAACGTAGATCATTTACACGCCCCACACATACAACGAATGCCATTTAAAAACGCCCATATAACCAGCAAAACGTAGATCATTTAAACTCCCCACACATACAACGAATGCCATTTAAAAACGCCCAGGATATACAACGCCCAATAATAATTGCCCACTGTATGTAATAAAAATGCCCAATAACACAAAAGAAAAACACACACAGTACAATATTTTCCCCCAAAAACGTGGCACTGTCATCAACAACAACAACGACATATAAAAACGAAAATTCCAGCAATCCAAATTCATTAACAATGTAACCAAACAAATTTTCAGAACTACGTCGCAGTAAGCATTCCAAACGAAATTGTCGACGGAGTTTTTCAATAACACAATACACAGTGAATTTAGCCGTAGGGGATGGAGGAGAAATGAAAATTACAAGGCTGGAGGATTACTCAAGGTGACACAGTAAAATTTTGCAGCAACATTGAAAAACACAACAATCCGTTGGATGTAAGCAATTAAAGAACAACCATCTAGCCCAACGATAACCAGCATCGATGGAAAATTAAACATTCATTCGTCTAGATTTCCATTACATAAGCAGATCTAATCATAACCTAATGCATTCTACTCTACCAAATGACGCGCGTACCTTTTCCCTTT
>JZKD02S0883197.1:44006-56321 GCA_000966675.3 Picea glauca | reverse complement strand
CAAAATTCAATAAAATATTAAAAAAAAACCATCTAAAATAAAAAATAAAAAATAAAAAAATTAACAAAAACACTAATATTACCTAAATTTATTTAAATGTTTTTTTTGAAAATAAATATGTAACTATATAACATTGTTGTATTGTTACAATGTTATAATATAACATTGTTATAGTATAACAATGTTATAATATAACATTGTTATATTATAACAGAGTTATAATATCTATGGGACTTGGGCTAGGCCCGCGAGGGGGTTGGGGCGATGTTCGGACATCGTCCCACCCCCCGCGGGCCTGGCCAGATCCCATATTATAACATTGTTATATTATAACAATGTTATAATATAACAGTGTTGCATTGTTATATTATAACATTGTTTATGTTTTTTTAGACGTTTATGAATTTTTTTGTGTAAATTTTATTTTTTAAGACTTTTGATATCAATTTTAATTTTTTATTGTAATTTTAAGGTTTTTCAACTTATTTTTGTTAATTTTTATTTAAATTTTGTATTTAAATTTTTATTTTAAATTTTTTTAATTTAGAGTTTTTGGGTATATGTTTTTAATTTTTTTGGGGGGTTTCACCTTTTAAAAGTTTTTTTTGGCTATAATTTTTTCTTTTACCTTTTTCTATTTTATATATATATATATAATGAATGAATGAAGATGTAATGAATGAAGAAGAGATGCATATCATAGAAAAACAACATTTCATTTGAAGAACATATCATATCAAATGTCATCGGATTTTGGATGATATCATGTGAAGAACATTTCATATCAATGTTCTTTTTCTAGAGTATTTTCCATCTTCAAATATTTATATTGTTCCACAATCTCCTAACACCATTTTTTTTTATTGGGAAACTTTTTTTCTTGGGGACTATTGCATACATAAACATAATCTGCCTATCTTCCTAGAGACCAGAACCCTCAGTCTTCTACAAATGCATGGAGCATGCATCAAGTATGGAAAACATGCACACTAATGGCATTCAACAATACGTAATATTTGAATTTGTGGGTGATAGTAATATGCTTGGACAATTGATTGATAATTTGAAACCTTTTGTTAGCAATGTTGGATCTTCCTTTTATCATCCTCATTCTATATAAAATGTGCTCCCCCCTACAGAATTAATCAAAATTATTTCTCTTCAAACAACAAAGGTACTTCAACCATCATTTTTGTACAACTGGAACTATTATATTGATTACTTCAACCATGTTTTCATTTCTCCTTATTGGAAGGATATTATTCAACTGAATATAGTTAGAGAAACGAATGCCCATTATCAACTAGGATCATCTCATTACCTTGCTCCAAATGAACCTGGACCATCTAATTGGAAAGAAAATGCATGTGTTTTATGTTTTTTATTTGTTGTTCATTTTTACATTTACACTTGTCATTTTAAGAACGATTTTGTTAGAAATTAACGTTTCTAATATTGTCTTAGCAAGACACCATTCAATGCGATCAATTTAGAGGAATGCAATCCATAAATTTTATGGAAAGAAACGTTCAAAGTAATGGTCCCATTCAAATTGATTCCCCACATGATGCTCTACCTAGAGTTCCTGTTGATGGACCAAATGAAAGTACTTTACATGATTTTGACAAAGACATGATTGAAGTTCACAAATATTATGGTCCAAAATTGATAACCCATTTATTGTCCAAATGTGCCA
Source organism: Picea glauca (assembly GCA_000966675.3). Classification (NCBI taxonomy): domain Eukaryota; kingdom Viridiplantae; phylum Streptophyta; class Pinopsida; order Pinales; family Pinaceae; genus Picea; species Picea glauca. The sequence goes on along the minus strand of JZKD02S0883197.1, from coordinate 54,625 downwards.
TGATTTCCATGAAATCTTATCCCGGTATTCAATTTCTCAAAGGGTCTGAAGGACCTATTTGTAAAAGGTGTAAGAATGAGTGAGGTTCCCATCATTTCTCTCGTTTGAATAACATGGATGTTGGTGAACACCATCATGTTCTAAGAGAACTTACCCAAGTTCAAGAGATGATATAACATAGGTTAATCCAATATTGCAAGTGGCATATGCTCATGGTGGGAAATATAAATATAGTGGCCACACTATTATATTTCTACAAGATATATCTACGATTGAAGAAAACCTTCCACGACATCTTGAACAACTTGACTTCCTAATTGTTGAGGAGACATGGTGCCCACTCTAAATATTATGAATGTTATTTCAAGATATCACGAGTGATGGATTCATTGATTTACAAAATTAAAAGGGATAAATACTATATGGATGTTGAAATTAACATGGATTCAGTTGCTTCTGTCCTAGAAAAACCGACTGATGTGTCTACCACGATTCAATTTTTTATTTATTGTGATATTGATTAAACATAGACAAATGATGTAGACATTCAAGGATTTTACATTGATCATTTTCACTCTCATCCTTCATCTTTTGTTTCCCAACTACCAAATGAATGGAGAGAAGTGGAAGAAATGAGAACATTGATTGAAAATGCAGATTCTACACCTAATCAACCATTGGACTGGCCAAATATTTGTTCATCTCCCATCAATGAATATAATATAGAAGGATTATTAGGTGTTTCATTTCCCACATTATTCACCATTGGTGATGTTGATTGGTTACATCCACATATTTGTAACATTGAAATGCATGAATATGAATTACATCTACTCAAATACTTTGATTCTAATATTTGGAATCCATCCTCGCTTTTTCTATTTCTTGTTGAACATGATTATGCACCATAGTATCCAAGAACAAACTTCATTATTTGTATAGAATAATACTCATGAAAATGTACCTACAACAATTCAAGACTTGCTTCAACAACTCAGGGATTTACTTGATAATAAGTTGGTTGAGCAAATATGCATTTTGGTTCTTCTCTTAGAGGTATAAGGGCCTATTGGAAAAAGTGTCATACTTAACTCACTAACATGATTGCACAAATGGGTTGTCCAACTTTGTTTTTTTACTTTGGGTGCAGCTTACACAAAGTGGCTCGACTTACATAATCTCATGGCTATAAATGCACATTCTCATGCACGAAATGAACATCGCATAAAAATTGAAAATGTTATCCGATATCCCCATATTGTTTCCATATATATATATATATATATATATATATATATGCACCATAGATTTAATATCTTCCATGAAGTGGTGCTGCAAAAATATCTTTGAGCTAAAGACTTTTGGTACATATTCGTCTTCATTTGTTTCTTGCTTGATGCTTTATAATTTTGGCACATCTTTTTGTTTTTTATATAAATATTTACTATATCTTTTTTTTTTTAGGTATGAGTGGAAACACAAAGGTTCATCCCATATCCTTGATTTCTTATGGTTGGTAGGTGCTCCAAACATGGAAACATTAGATTGTTCAAACCCTTCCAATGTGCATGTTGTAAAGACATTCTTTGATAGATATGTAACAACATGGAATCCACATGGCATCTATTAATGGAACATAATGGTTCCTTGAATCCTAAATGATGATCCCTACCTTTTGAACACTACACAATTTGTTTCTTGCAATCCTAGTGAAGACTATGAGAATTTATTGTGTCATGTTCAAAGACATACCAACTGTAGTGTAGATTCTTGCTTACGCAAAAAAGGCTCTATTCTTTCATGCCACTACAACTCTCCATGGTAGGTTCACGATGAATCAATATTAATCATATCTGCACAAGGGTGAAATAAATATAAGTTTGCACATAATGATGAAGGCTAAATGTTCACAATATTGATCATCTCACAATGTGGCACGCTAATGTTGAATGTCAACCAGTGGTTTCTCGGCATGCAGTCTTAAAATATATTGCAAAGTATGCTTCAAAAAAAAAGAGAGGCTAGTATCAAGATATGATGACAAGAATTTCGTATGCAAGTGTATATGAATATCTTTCTTTGTGTGCATATAGAAGGTTCTTTGCATAAACACTTATAGACCATGACATTGGAGCACAAATTTTTTTCCATATGTAGCTCAAGTTATCTCTTGTTGTTTGTAGTCACAATTTTTTTTCCTTAGACATTGGAAGAAAGGTATTCAAGAAACTGTCAAGGGACGCCCTTCAATTTTCATGCCAAAATAGTTTTGTTCAAATATATCAAAATCCACCTGATTTTCTGGAACATTTTTCTATGATAGAAACAATAAGATCTTGGACATTTGCTGCCCAATGTAAGAAAAAGCCATGGAAACATAAAGATATACATGCAATTGTTTGATTTTGGCTAAAGATTCATTCTATTCCTAATGAGGATTCAAAATAATTTGAGACTTTTTTCTAGACTAAGTTGCTTTTGTACAAACCATTTCATAACATTCCATTAGATATATGAATTTCAAGTGAAATCGTGATTGAAAATTGGAGTAATTTTAGAAATCAAACATGGCATGTTGATTGGGCCCCTTTGCCATCTGAAACTACTGAAGAAGATGATGATTATGTTGAAGAATGACAACTTTTGTCTTTATTAATTCCTCCACATAGTGTCAATGTTTATGACATTCATAGTCTTGGCCAAAGGGACTTTGATACGGAATTTCATTGGGAAAAAACAATGATATCATATGTTTCTGCAAAAGAGGTTGTTGATGTAACATCCCCTACCCTCAAACCTCTGTCGGGAAATGCTACCTAACGACTGTATCTTTGTTTTTCTAATCTAATACCATTCTATAACGTCCCCGGCCCTCAAACCTCTGTCAGGCAATGCTACCTAACGACTGTATCTTTGTTTTTCTGCTCTGATACCATTTTGTGACCGTTCCCAGCCTTAAACCAGCATGCCAGGCCATGTCACCGAAAAACTTTGTGGAAATATTCACATGTAAAACTTAACATGAATAAATAGAGATAACATCCGATATTCATATATATTTATATACATATCTATCTAATGCAATTTAAACAATTATAGAATTATGTTCATGCACCTATTCATGTAGAAACAACATTAAAACATACATGCAATATATACAGACAATTCTAATAATATTATTACTCTATTTCAATATACACATCATACAAAGAACAAAGATTGGGTACTTATATTTTAATAGATTACCACCAGCTGTGTCCAGACCTTCCATGAACCTCCCAGACTTAGACCACATTGCTCATCACGCTCAGCAGTGGGTCACCCCTAAGCTGGGACTAAACTCCATCGAGCAAGTGTTATAACCCTAAATTGCTCCATACATGCATACCTGGTATTTGGTCCTCTTACTTGCTATTTTTTCCAAGCCATCACTGAGCAACTCTTCTTAAAAACAGAATTTTTGAAGATGTACACACCCTGCACCACTATTGCCCACATACAAACGCTTGTTGCACCACTATATCCCACGCACATATGCTATTTTCATCACTACATCCCGCGTATACTCGCAAAAGTTGAAAAAATTAAAAAGTTGCAAGGAATTCGTTGAGATTACGGGCTATTGGCTAGTTTCCCAACTATCCCACCGTCTATAGCCCATCACCCAAACGAATAACCATCCTTTTGTCACATAAAAGGAGGTGTTAGGGTCTCATTCCAGAGAAAAACATAAGAACAATGAAACTCTTCTCGTTTCACATCCCCTCCTTGCCTCAAGAATTTGTAGCCACTTTGTGAGATTTGTATCAAAATTTTCCATTTTTTCCTTTTTCCTCCATCATAAGCCTATTCCATTCCCTAGAGAAAGGTTGAGAGGAGAAATATGCGTGGAAGCGCAGCTGGATCTTGGTGAAGAGGAGCCCGGACCAGGTTCAAGGAGCAGTCGTCGATCTTGTTGTAAGTAAACATTGTGATATCAATAAAAGGAATACTTTTTTTGTCCCGAAATATGATGTGTCAAATATTTATGTTTGATTTATTCTTTATTCTAGCATCTAACCCATGATTTATATATGAGATGCATGTTTCTAGTTCCCTATTTATCCGTTTGTGAATGCAAGCCAGCCTTGGGAGGAGGCTTGTAGTCAACAGAGCAATCGAAGGCGAGATGATCGACACCAGACGCGGAGTAAAAGGTAAAGTTACCAGATCTTTTCACTTTGTATTTCATGCATGAATGTGGGGTATATTCGGGGTAGTTATAAAAATTAGGATACTTTTAGATGGTTATATCTGCCTACATGTTGAACCCCTAGTGTAGTCCATAGGGGGGTTTTCCCACTATAACAGAACTAGCGACCATACTGGGGAAGCCTCTAGGGTTTTAGGGGATATGTTTTGGGTGTTTTAATTGGTTTTATTACCTTTTTTCAGTTTTTGTAAGTTGTTGAGTCTTTAAGGGATTCTAGTCACCTGTTGGTGTCATACCATTTCTCCCTTCACTGTTAGTCTGCCTGTTTGTTTTATTTTTTTTGAGAAGTTACAAAGGTGTACGCGGCCTGCAGTGGTCCGACACGCATACATACACGCCCTGCTTTTAGACATCCCGCGTACATATGTAGGCTTCTTAAGTATCATTTGTGTTCCCCTGTCAAGAAATTTTTCTTTAAGAACATCCAATCAACCTCTTCCCTGATTGAAGTTTGACTTCTCAGGGTTTCTTGATTAAGTACAGTGTCTCTATTGTTACAGTCGTAGCCTGGGTTTGACGTCAGTTTGCTTATCTTTTTAAAATATTTCTTGTGTTTTCTTTGAAAGGGTTTTAGACGAGTCTATGAGTCTTTTGATCAGCTTGTTTGGTGTTTTCAGTGACTCCCTGCGATCCGCAGCGGGCCAGAAGTCAGTTTTTGGTCTTGTCTTGTTTTTTACTTTTTCCCCTTTCACTTGCTTTAAAGAAAAAGAAAAAGAATTTATTTCAAGTTTCTTGTTTGAAGCATAAACAAAAATAGAAAAAAAATCCATTTCCTAGTTTGGTTAAGTAGTTGGGTTGATTATTTTCCTTGTTAGGAAAAATAGTTATTTTCTTTAAGTTCTGTACTGATTGCCTAGAACGTTAATTATCTCGTAGTCGAGCGAAATTTCGTTTTAGGTTTTCCTTTAAAAATATCTTAGAAAAATTAGTTATAAAAAGTTGGTTAAAGAGTTAATTGCAAATATTTATTTGTCAAATAGAAGTAATTTCGCTTTCAATTTGTTTATTTCTCCCTCGTCTCTCAAAACACACCACTAGTGTCATTACTGTTTCCTTGAGTTAAGACAAACCACTTAAAATTAACGCTAATTTAAATTCAACTAGACTTTATTTTTGTAGGGTCAATCAACTAGTCTAGGCTTGAGCCTTGATATAGGTTGGAGAGGAAACTCTTCAAGGCTTATAGACAAACATTGGAGTCAGTGCTAGGGAGTGTAAAAAGTCCAGTAAACGTGAAATTTATCTGGGACCCCCCTCTAACACAGGGGCTAAACAAGAGTTCGTGTGCGGAAAGGTAGCGAAGATAACCCCTCCAAAGTCGAACCAAGCATAGTGGGGAACGCATATAGAGGACTTGTCGTCAGATATTGTCGATTGCATTTGCCACGGAGCTTCATGGATATCGAATCCGTTCGAGGTCCTCAATTGTCTTCCGAACCACTTTCTTTCGACACCCTCGATAGGTTTCAGGCTTGATACCCTGCTCATTGCGGTCCACCCAATTGTCGACTTTACCTACCTAGTGATTGTTCACGAGATGGAAACCTAGTTGCCTTTATTCTAGAGACTTACATAGGTGACTAAATGGATATACCACAGTACCTAGGGCAGATGTCGGGCCACACTTTGCAGAGTATACCCGGAGGGTGCTTCCTTATTTGAGTTTCACTTGCACTGGTAAGTTGCTTTAGTATTGACTGGCATAACTATTCTTCCAACTAGTTAGTGGTTTTCTTGATTTATCTCATAGGTCCTTTTCTAGTGTGTGTTGGTTTTCAACGTTAGTAAAATCCTTACAGTGTCACTGATATTTTCACAAAGTGGAATATCAGGAGCTCTACCGTGCAAAGGCTTTAGGGCATGCTGTTGGTTACATTGGAGCCACCACCACCACCGTTACAACGAAGACTTGACCAACAAGGGTCATTTGAGGCAACCGAGACATAGGAAACTGTGCTTGAGCCATCCCTGAGAGGAGAACACTCGAATATGAAGGAACCGACTATTTCTGACCTTGGAGTGGAATATCTCAGGAATTATAACCCTCTGATCACTAACTTGTTGGCACCACTTTTGATACAGCTTGTCCCTCCAAGGGTAACACATCACGAGCGTCAGATAGTCCTACAAGCAACGATGGAAGAAAATGTTACTACTTCGTTAGGGAATCCTCACACTCCCTCAACGACTGCCACCTCTGGGGGCATTCCACCTCCTAACCCACCTTCATCAGTCTATACCACCATGGTCTCGATCGCCTCTACTTCAAGCAGCGATTTGATTCTGTCTATGGCGGCGATCATTGCTTTTTTCACCCAGAGTGTGACGGGCCCTCCGTTTTCATACGGGATGCCCGGCAGGGATCTCAAACGCTCCTTTAAAAGGTTCCATGGGCAGCACCTAAGCCCCCTATAATTCTTTCCCTTACGGTGGGGTTTATATACCTCCTTCATCCCCTTCACTCGACGGTGCTCCCCAACAACCCGTCAGGATGAAAATGAACTACAACTTGTTTGGAGCAGGCAGTCTAAGACCTTCTTAATACACCACGTCAGTGGGTTCAAATTCGTTCTCTTTGTTCGACGTGTTTGGTAATAACGCATTCTCGTCATCTACTGTCGCGGCCAGGGGAAACCCTGGTTTTGGACAACAAAATACTGTATAGGGTATTATTCCTACACAGGGGGAAAACATAGGAGTATTCTCCTCACATGGACTCTGGAATCCTTGGCAGGGATCAGTTCCCTCGTCAGGGATGTCGATCGGGGGAAACCCCTTCCATGGTTAATGGAACCCCAGGAAAGGCTCAGTACCTATTCCCATTGGATCGATAGGGGGAAACCCTTTCCAAAATATTTGGAACACAACGCAGGGAGAAATCCCCACACAGCCCTCAACGTCCATTTACGAGAATCAACCAATGATGTCCCAACAAACACATCATCTGTCTTTTGGCCAAGGCCATGGTATTTACCATAACCCTGGTCAGCAGCCCAACTTTTCCTAGCAGCCTGGTGCGAGTCAAACTCTAGGATCCTTTCTTCTTGTACATAATCAACAGCCCAAACTACCATTTCTGGAGACATTACATTTGCCAGACATATCAAGGTTGTTAAACGAACCAATCTGTCACGATCTGCATTGGCCTCCCATGCCAACCAAGTTTCCCTCAAACATTTTGAAGTTCAAAGGTAAGCCAAACGAATATCCAGGCGATCACGTGACTAATTTTCACCTATGGTTCTCTTTGAACTCTCTACGAGATGACTTCGTATAGTTTTGTATGTTTCAACACACTCTTATTGGGAGTGTCACAAAATGGTGCATCGATCTAGACCGCTCAAGACATTCTTACTTTAGCGATTTGGAAATGATTTTCCTAAACCATTTTCAACTACCTAGGAGATACGATGTCGACACCGAATTGTTGGCCAACTTTGAGAAAACAAAGGTTGATCATATCTTGGATCACATCCGAGAATGGCGGCATCAGAAGAGTTTGATAAAAGTATCGGTTCCACCGGCTTTCCTACTGGAGTGGTTCCTTAAGTCTTTGGTACCTCAACTATCCAAGGATGTTGCAACGTCAGGAGTGTTTTCTGAGGAAGAGTTGATAATGAGAGATCAACATCTTGAAATGATATACTCTCAATCTGGTTTACTCTACGAGGTTTTACCAGATGCGCCATGGTCTATCCTTGACCAGGCCAGACACAAGTCTGGACCACATGCCAATGGTATAGTTGGTTTAGCACAATAAAATCCCACTGATCAGTTGTCAAATCAATTGCAACAATTGTTGATACAGCAGACAGCGGCCAGCCAGACCATCGGTTCGACTTCTCCCCCTACTCAAACATCAAATGTAGACAGTGTGCAATCGATAAACCCGAATGCCAACCAATGACCTGATGGAAAGAAAAAACAATGAAACAAGAAGGGTAAGGGGGATAAGAAACCCACCAACAATGTTGGCGGGGGCAACACAGAGAAAAGAAAGTTGAAGTATCTTTGTAACATTTGCATAGAAGACCACCGACTCACCTATGCCCTTGGCTTGCAAAGGGCCAGAATTTATTGGCGCAACAACATCCTGTTGTGTTAACAAACCCATTTTCTCATGGGAAACATTTGACTCAAGCCTCTTCGAGCGCGGATGGGGGCAGTCAGGTACCCCCTCCATCTTCTAGTAATCTCTCGACCTCGAACGTTTATATGTTGAAAGGTGATGCTTTCATAGCAATTAGGGCACACGATTATGGAATGACAAACACTGTTGAAAAGGTTAAATAAGTTGTAAACCTGTTAGTTCCTCTCCATATTAAGAAGACAATGGGAGAAACAATGACACGCATCCTGAAAGGGGTGTTCAAGAAAGCTTCGCATAATCCGAATGCGAGGTCCACCCAGAAATACTTTGTGGTGGAATATTTGTCACAAACCCCTTGCACGATGTCCACTTTGGAGGTCCTCCAGAGCTTCCCTTCACAAATAAAGGCTTTGTTAGCTTCCTTAGGATCTATCGAGACTTGTAATCCCGGAACGATCATGCTTGATACGACCGAATTAAAACCTCGTCTCCCATACCACATTGTGTTTCAGATAGTAGTGGTTTACACCACGAAAACGTTTACCCGAAATGTTTTTCACACGGTGGTTGATGAGGGTGCCTCGACATGCGTGATTTATTTGGCGTGTTGGAAGGCCAATTGCCAACCCGTTTTGTCTCCATCACCTACTCTTCTTACCGCTTTCAATGGTCATTCTTTCAGACCACATGGTATCATCCCTTCTTTCCCTGTGCAGCTAGGAGGGAAGACCGTGTGCGTCGAAGTTGAAGTGGTCGATGCGCCTCTTGACTACAACCTTTTGTTAGGAAGGGGTTGGACCTATGATATGCATGCAATTGTTTCCATAGTCTTCTGAGTCTTGTTGTTTCCACAAGAGGGTTGAATCGTATCCATTGATCAGTTGTTTTTCTCTCGTCTTGACCCTTCATCAGAGACATCCACGGTCCCAATGACTGATAATCCTCATCCCGACGTCGTCAACATAGGGGTTGGTTTGTGCCCACATTTTATGGGTACCTTCAATTACCCACCTCCTTCTGGCGATGTCAAGCTCATATCAGTTGTCCCCGACTAGCCTAGTGCTGATATTTTTCAATTGTCATCGTTTCGTACGACCTACTTTAACGATCCGTGGAATATTCCTTCCCCATAGGCCACGATGGAAGGGACAAGGCATCCTAGCATTGCCATTCCCTTGTCCGCGACAAAAGTTTCGTACTCTATTGTCCAACAAGCTTCAACCGACCCCGATCTGACTCCCACATAGGAGTTAGATCCAGTTCTCGAGCCTATTTGGGATCAAGGTTACCTAGCCACTACTGACTCTTTAAACTTGGTCTTGCCCTTCGACGAGGTGATTATAGAGGCATTGACTAGTCCAGACAGACCCTGGGATGATCTCCATCACAGATCTTACTTTCTCCGAGAGTTAAGAAAAATAGAGGCAGGTGAATTTGTGTTGACTATGACTAGAGGTAGGTCTTGTCCTATTAATCCTCTGGTTATGCATGCAGTATGCGTCAAGGGTAATATGGAAACAATTTTTGAAACAATACCTATTGACATCTCCAAAACCCCTGGCGTCGTGGAGAATGTTTTTGTCGGAGCAAACTGCTCCACCGAAGAGATTCAGATCTATATCAATTTATTTAAGGAATTTCGTGACATTTTTGCCTGGTCTTATGAGGAAATACCAGGCATTGATCCAAGAATCATCGAACATGAGATAACGAATTACCTTGATGCCAAGCCGATCTGACAGAAGCTTCGTCTGGTGAATCCTCGAAAAGCAACAGCTATTAAGGTTGAAGTGGAGAAACTACTTAAAGTTGGTTTCATCTACCCCATACAACTGACGAAATGGGTGTCAAATCCCATTCCGGTTAACAAAAAACAGGGTATGGTTCACGTATGTATGGACTTCCGTGATTTGAACAAGGAATGTCCAAAGGACAATTTCCCCACCCCATTCAATGATCATATTGTCGATGAATGTGCAGGCTGTGAAGTCTTTTCTTTCATGGATGGTTTTTCGAGATACAATCAGATACAGATTAAGACCGAAGACCAGCATAAAACAAATTTTATCTATCCATGGGGTACATTTCTTATCTGTAATGACCGAATAATTTAAACAATCTACTTAGTAGTAAAATTCAAGAAATTTTACTAATTTAACTCATTCATATGCAATTTCGTCAATATAATAAAATTTAATAACAAATTAATTCAAACAATGCATAATTCTTACCTGAACCTGATGCTATTATTTGCTCGTTGCTTGCTTCCTTCCCGCT
>JZKD02S0883197.1:22353-35198 GCA_000966675.3 Picea glauca | reverse complement strand
AGTTAATATTATATAAGAAACAATTATTGTTTTAGCTAACATCTTAGGACAATCAGATTATCAATTTAATTATAATTAATAATCCTTTACATTTATTTAAGCAGGGTCGTTACATTATCGGAAGATGCACTTTGGCCTAAAGAATGCTAGAGCCACTTTTCAGCGGGCCATGTCTTTTGCTTTCCATGACCTCAAAAAGATATTTGAGGCTTATCTCGATGATTTAGCATCACTATCTCGTAAGAGATCTTATCATCCCACGCACGCCTGACTTATCTTTGAGCGATGTCTCTACTATCGGATTCGCTTGAATCCCAACAAATGAAGTTTTTGCGTGACGTCAAGTCGTCTTTTAGGTTTCACAGTTTCGACAACAGGAATCATGGTTGATCCTCTAAAGGTTGAGCCGATAGTTCAATTTCCTCCCCCGTGCAAACTATGTTGAGATCACTAAAGGGTTCATGCGTTTACTAAAAAAGGGAGTCCCTTTATATTGGGATGAAGTCGCTCAGTGCTCTTTCGAAGCATTGAAATGTGCCCTTATGTCTACCCCTCTGCTTTGGCCACCCAATTATAATAAATATTTCTTATTGTACTTGGTCATTGCAAAGTTGACCATCGGCATGGTCTTGGTTCAAGAGGACGATTTGCTTGAAGAGCATGTGATTTATTACCTGAGCCAAAACCTGGTTGGACCAGAACTCAACTACTCCCATGTTGAGAAGCTTGCATTGGTATTAGTGCATGTTGTCCAACGATTCCGTCATTATATCATGCTTCGCAAGACCACCGTCATTTCCATTGTGAATCTATTTCAATACGTGTTGACACAACATATAATCGACGGAAATATTATTAGATGGATTGTTATCCTCCAGGAATTTGACTTGGATTTTGTTTCCGTGAAATCAAAAAAGTCGTTGGTCTTTGTGGAACTTATCTAGGAACTTCCGGTCGAATCAGGTAATGTTATGCCCGAAGAATCATCGATTAAAGGAGATATTTTTCTGATTTCATCTTCATACCCCTGGTATGGAGATATACTAGTCTATCTCCAGACTTTGAAGTGCCCCACCTTTGCTTCTCATGATGAGCGTTGACGTATATGCCATCAGGAAAAAAATTATCTCATACTCGATGACACTTTGTATCGTCGAGGTGTAGATTGCATCCTTCATCGACGTCTCACTCATGAAGAAGCGAAACTCGTTCTTAACGACTGCCACACTGGAGCATGTGGTGTTCATTTGTCTGGGGGGAAATAACCCAAAATATTCTGCGAGCCAGTTATTTTTGGCTGACGTTAATCAAAGATTGTGTTGAATCGGTCAAGAAGTGCCACCCATGTCAAATCTTCTCTTAGAAGATGAGGGCACACCCTACTCCCATGTTTCCCGTCATTACAGTTGGTCCCTTCACCAAGTGGGGGATTGATTATACTACATGCCACCTGTATTCAACTAGGGGGCATCGCTAGACTACTTCACAAAGTGGGTCGAGGCTATGCCAACGTTCAATAATGATGGTGAAACAACAACTCTCTTTATTTTTAACCAGATAGTAGCAAGGTTTGACATCCCAAAGGAGATTTTCACTGACCATGGCAGTCACTTTCATAAAAAAATGATGTCCTAGTAAACATCAAATCTTGCGTTGAGGCAAGAACATTCATCACCCTACTACCCACAAGAGAATGGTTAGGTGAAAGATGTGAATAAGTCCCTCAAGACTATTCTACAACAAACAATCAATTCTGCCAAGTCAAATTGGCATTTGATGTTGTAATTGGCATTGTGGACCTACCAAACATCTATAAAGACTGCCACCGATTTCTCACCTTTTCAACTGGTTTATGGGCTGGAAGCAGTCTTGCCTATAGAGTGCCATATCCCATCTCTAAAGTTGGCAGTAGAGTTATTACCAGACACGTCACCACTTGAGGAACGCTTATTATATCTTGAGCAGCTCAATGAGCAATACCATGACACATCCTTAGCTAACGAGGCTCACAAGCAACGATTCAAGTGTCAATATGATCGGTCCATTCATCCTCGGAATTTCTCCAAAGGTGATCTTGTCCTAGTCTACGACCAATATAAGGATCCCCTAGGGGCAGGCAAGTTCGAACCCGTGTGATTCAGACCTTTCATATTGAAGGAGGTCTTAAAGAAGGGTGCTTATCGTCTGGTCAAATGTGAGGGAAATTCTTTGGTGGAGCCTAGAAATGGGCTCTACCTCAAGAAGTATTACTCGTAGTTTGGTCGCCTTGGGTAATTTCTTGTACATATGTATAGTTCTTATACATTTATTTTTTGTCTTTTTTTTTATGGACTTGTCATTATTTATGTAATCGTTTTCACTATGGAAGATGTCAAGTGAATCAAAGGTGTTTGTTGGGTTTGTCGACTATGCTAACTAACACACTTGGAGGCTTTCTTCTGTAGCTTGGGTGATTTTCACACCTCAAGGCCAGTTGTTATCTTCCAGAGGTATCTGTTTAGGTGATGCCACAAACAATGTTGTCAAATACAGCACAGTGATAGAGTTTCTTCATGATGCTTTGTTGCATGGTATCTCTCACCTCCAGGTATACTTATATGCTTAGTTGGTTGTGTCCCAGTTAAATGGGGTTTACTACGCTTTAGATCCTACTCTACACCAACGATTCCTTAGGGTACGTCTCTTAGAACGATGCTTTAATTACATTACATATATCCATGTTCCTAGGAGATTAAATCAAATGACAGATACTCTAGCTAATCAAGTATTATATTGGCATATTGCACACACATACACATGTACATACATTTATAAAAATGTGATCCATAAGACATACAATATGTAAATACAGGTATATATATATATATATAAGATTCAGATTACATCGGTGGGCGTGAACGCCTAAAAAATACATGTATGGTATACATCACGAGGCTTATGCTCTAAAAAATATACAAAAGAGTGCCCTCGGCACATAAGTGGTCCATCCTAACTAAGCATGGGGCCTTTTGGCCCTGCCATAGTGAACAACGACGTTTTCCAAACGTCGGAAGATTTGGACCCAGGTTCGTGGCAACCCAACTACGTGAGGCTGCATCGATGGCGAGAGATCCTCGATCTCGGCCATCGGGACTACACGAGTGAGCGTGGTGACGTTCCGCTCCACCCGTATCAAAACTCTCTCTGCCTCTCTGATTGGAGGTCCCTCTGTTGTTGCTACTACTAATCCGACGAATGCTACTGGAACTGCCTCTGGTCAAGGACGTCGCATGTTCCTCGAGAATTCTACTGGACGCGTCGGTCCCACATCTGTACATAATAGATACATAGTTGTCAGATACTCTGGTATACATAAAAATGATATATATTAAAAATAAACAAAAAATTAAATAACTTAAAAAAAATGTACCTATCTCTCCTCGCTCCCCTCCAGGAGGTACGGGCATGTCTGGATCCCTAGAAAATTTGATCCCAGCATAGGGGTAGTCCTCTATTGTCGGAATAGGGGTAGTCCTCTATTGTCGGAATTTGTCGTGCCCACCACTCAAAAAATGTATCATCGAAGGCCTCTATTGTCCTTCCTACCCCCTGTCGCAGCAGCAATGTCACCCACCTATACACTGCTCGAAAGGAGGCCACATGCCCCCGTAAGTCTCCCATGGACTCATGTTGGGTACCCTCTCGAAGAAGAATGAGAACAAAACAATACCAAACCCGAAGTTTTTGTTACTTCACCCATGACACTCTGTAAGTTGTCTCTTCATGCAGTCAAGCATGTCCATGCTCCAGTGGAACACTCGTGCATTTAAGCATTGCACCGCACAATACATATGCGCCTGGGAGGTTTGATGTAAGGCCGTGGATCCAGTGATTTGCCTAATGAGTAAAACTATCACTCTCAGTGATAGGTTGGTGATCTTGTGGATTGGCTCCTGAGAACCTACTTTCTCAGTGTCGGCCTCGAAATGTAGTCTGATCAGCTCGACGATGTTATGGGGCCCTGGGGGAAATGAACGCAAGTTGCCTGGTTCCCCTCTCCTCAAGAGGCCAGTCAGAAAGTATATGTCTTCATTCGTTGGAGTCAACGACTGCCCCTCGAGCATAAACACATCAGTGGTGGGATGCCAATAATCCACCAAGACATTCAACAACCTGGGTTGTGCCCTCATGAGTGGACACCGAAAGAACTTCCATAACCCACATTGTTTTAATGTGGCGATAGGAGTAGGGTCCTCTTTGACCAAGATATCAATGTATGTGTTCTCCCTCTCTCTCCAATGGACATACATCCTATCAAATTACAAGTTCATGGAGGAAGTTAGCTCTTGCTTTTTCATTTTTCTAGGTTATTGAGGGTGTACGTGGCTTGTCTTGGAAACATTCGCGTATGCACGCAGAAATATTGTTTTCTTCTCATGGGCATACTCGGGTTGTCCTTAGACAACCCGCGTACACGTAGGGCCACCCTTTTTTAAGAGGGCACCCCCCAAAAAAACTAAAAGAAATGCAAAAAGGAAGTATGGAAATGCAAGAGGGGTTTTTTTGTACTTACTTGGTTCGAGCGGAAGTTCGTTTCGTCCTCTAAATCTCCCGGAATCAACTCTTTTAGCAAAGGGGTCTTTCTCACTTTTTGGTTAATTCTCAATTTGCAATGGTGAAAATGAGTTGTCAGCTTCTATTTATAGATTTTTTGGCCTTTTTGCCACTTTTTCGAACCCTTTTGTCATTTTTTCTGGCTTGAAAATTGTTTAGCGTGGTTCTTGAGTTTCTTATTGGATGTTACGACACACTTTGATTTTAGGTTTGGTAAACATTTTGAGAGATCGGTCACTTTTGAAGGTCCTTTGGTAAAAGTCATTTTTCCAACTTTTTGCATTTAAGTTAGGATTCCACCTCCACGTTTTCCATCTCGTTGTATTTTCCGCTTTTCCATAGTATCGATCCCACCGAGTTGCGACACGGAACCATCATTGTTGTTTTAGAAGTGTTGTAATTTAGTGGTAGAGCCTACCTGTACATGGATTCCCTAGGTAGATCCTTGTTTCATTTTGGTGTCCATGTCGTCATCAATGACTTTAGGCTTGGGAGTCCTTGCTAGTCTTGTCCTGATTACAAGTTTAAGCCTCATACGTCTAATATTTCATTTCTCTTGGCCTCACCCTCGAGACTCCCAAAAAATGAGTCTTCTTTAAGCCATTTTCAGACTCTCTAAAACATGAAAAGGTTGTCGAGCGATCTTTATTTCCTTCACACTCACCAAACTAAAACTTGAAGGCATGTATGTCCGATGGTAGTTTACCAATTTTTTCGGTCCGGATGGTCAATTTTATGAACAAAGGTATACTCTAGGAACTTTGGTTCGCTAGAAGAGTATTCTCACGTATAATTTTAACCCTTTTTTGGGCCTGAGGGACTAAATTTATGAAAAAGGAACCCCCACGGAGTCCATGCTTAAGCTCTTTTTAGACTCCCTAAAATTGAAAATATTTTCGAGTGACCTTGTTCCTTCACACTCATTAAACTTGTCCAGAAGAACATCCCCTACGAAGTCCATAGTTAAGCACTTTTCAAACTCCTTAAAATTGAAAAGATCGTCAAGTGACCTTGTTCTTTCACACTCGTTAATTGGTTCAGAAAAACATCTACTAGCATGAGTTTACCCCTTTTTCCAGCCTGTAGATTAAGGAGGAAAAAGGTATACCTCGGGAGATTCATCTTGCCGAGAGAGTTACCCTAAGTAGATTTTATACTTTTTCAGGCTAAGGAGACTAAATCTAGAAAAAGGTTGTGAGTCTATAGTTAAGCTCTTTTCAGACTCCTTAAAATTGAAAAGATTGTCGAGTGATCTTGTCTTTGACACACTCGTTAAAACGGTTTTGAATAGACGTCTTTTCGATGCTAGTTTGCCCCTTTTTCGAGCCGATTAGACTACCTTTGAAAGAAGTACCCCAGTGGAGTATTCTTTTACGTTTTTTCAGACTCTCTAAATGTGAAAAAACCACTGAGATTACCTTCTCTGGGCTCATTAAAATTACATTGAAGGGGGTTTTCATCGTGTCTTATTAATCACATTTGCATCCCTACGTCTTTGTCCTAATGTTGGATCCATGTTGCTCTCAGTTGAACCTTTGAAGTATGCCTTATACGCAAGCCTTGTAGCACTTTTCTTCTACGCCTTGACACCTTGACCCATGGAGGAATTTTCCTGATTGTCCTTTTCCTACACATGTCTCCCTTCTCTGAGCATTAGTGTTTTCCTTGTGCTTGGAACTAGTATGCTTGCGACACTCGTTCCTCCTTTGTAATGTAGCATTATTTTCATCTTTTTCAAGCTCTTTAAAAATATTGAAAAAGACAAAAAAAATCAAATATACCCCAAAAAGAGGACGGGAAAAGTATTTTCTTTTTATGGCAGCACAATGAGTCGCCCTTGGAAAAGTCACATCCTTTTGTTTTGTCTTCAAGATTTGGGATTTAATATTACCTTAGGAAGTTGTTCTCGCTACATAGAGTTGCGTCCTCCTCCGTTTGATTATTCTCCCAAACACATGGAGAGTTTGTGTTGCCTCCTGCATCGTAGACTTATGTCAATGTCATGTTGTCTAAGTCTGATCATCTGTCATGCTATTTTCCAAGGGAATTTTTACCCAACCCGAGTCGACCTTTTTGCATTTTGTCTCTTGATCTCATCCCCGGCCATCCCGAAAGTCCAATCAAGTCCTTGTTTGAAATCAATGAAGTTCTCTGCATGATCACCAAGATCCTCTTGTATGTTCCCGATGAGCCGTCGAATACCTTTGGGTAGTGAAGTCTTACACTCGCATTACACTCCTACCCAAGTTTTGAATATCTTGAAGTTGTTGCTCGAGCTCTGAAGGCCTCATCTCCACCTATCAGGCGTCATTTTCTTCTTGAAGATGGATACTATACATGTATATCTTTGATTTTGAGATGTAGATCCATTGTGTATTGTTCGCGGCTACACTTTATATAGTTATATGACATGGATCTGCAGTGTATTTGATTGAAAACCATGATTTATTTCATCCCGAGCATGGGTATGCCCATCTTGGAGAGACAATAGTTATTTTTTCAGATGGCACCTCCCAAACTCTGGTCCCAGGCTCACTCACTTCATATGTTGGTGAATATTTGTAATGTATTTCGGCCATCATATGCTCTTCTGGACTCACACATTAGGGGGCATCTGTTATAACCCTAATATTCTACATACATGCATACCTGACAGTTGGCCCTCTTACTTGCTATTTTTTCCAAGCCATCACTGAGCAACTCTTCTTAAAAACATAATTTTTGAATATGTGCATGCCCTGCACCACTACTGCCCACATACACACACTTGTTGCACCACTGCAACCCATGTACATATGCTAGCTACATCACTACAACCTGCGTATATTTGCAAAAGTTGCAAAAATTAAAAAGTTGCAAGGAATTCGTTGAGATTACGGGCTATTGGGTAGTTTCCCAAATGTCCCACCGCCTATAGCTCGTCACCCAACCGAATAACAATCCTTTTGTCACATAAAACGAAGTGTTGGGGTCTCATTCCAAAGAAAAACATAAGAACAATGAAGCTCTTCCCGTTTCACATCCCCTCCTTGCCCCAAGAATTTGCTGCCACCTTGTGAGATTTGTAGCAAAATTTCCCATTCTTGCCTTTTTCCTCTATCATAAGCCTATTCCATTCTCTAGAGAGAGGTTGAGAGGAGAAATATACGTGGAAGCGCAGTTGGAGCTTAGTGAAGAGGAGCCCGGACCAGGTTTGAGGAGCATTCGTTGATCTTGTTGTAAGTAAACATTGTGATATCAATAAAAGGAATACTTTTTTTGTCTCGAAATATGATGTGTCAAATATTTATGTTTGATTTATGCTTTATTATAACATCTAACCCATGATTTATATATGAGATGCATGTTTTTAGTTCCTTGTTTGTCTATTTGTGAATGCAGGCTAGCCTTCGGAAGAGGCTTGTAGTCAACGGAGCAATCGAACGCAAGAGGATCGACATCGGACGTGGAGTAAAAGGTAAAGTTACCAGATCTTTTCACTTTGTATTTCATGAATGAATGTGGGGTATGTTCGAGGTAGTTATAAAAATTAGGATACTTCTAGATGGTTAGATCTTCCTACATGTTGAACCCTAGTGTAGTCCATAGGGGGGTTTTCCCACTATAGCAGCAAGGGATTCATAGGCTTGGCAAGGACAACACGAAATTCGCATAGATCAACATGAATGATTTTCTCCTAGGAGCCACTTACGCCCACATCCCACAGACCCTCATTTCTCATATGCCTGTTCCACCCTAGGAGTGTACACCTTCACTATCACAAGTCCATCGACTTTCCACCTCCCTTCCAGGGTTTCAGAAACAGGCTGGACCAGAAGTATTAGAGTATTGTAGTTGCTACGGAACTCCCTCTAGGAGAACTCACTTCCCTAGCACACTCTCTCACCTGGAGAGAGTTGCTCACAGGCCTGACAACCTGCCTCTTCTATCTAGCTCCTAAGTCCAGTGGGTAAACTATGCAACAAAAATTAGGTAAGGGATTTGGCAATGAAAACAAGCCACACCAGTCCAAAGAAAACGTGGGTAGCAACAACAAAGTCTAAGGCGCGATATGGATCAAAAACTACACAGTCATGTTGTGATTCACAGGAATCACGGTTAGATTCATAACACGGGTGTACGGATTCTGAAGTTGCAGAGATCAACGATGGAGGCAATGATTGGTTGTGTCAAGGCTCTCTCTCTCTCTATCCTAGTGCATGCATTAGTGGGGATAATGACTGACCTATGGAGTGGCGACAATTGTGAGGGAACCCCCAACGAGCTGACTTTCCCACCTAAAAACTGCATGTGCCCAAGTTGACACATGTCTCCCTGAAGATGCATGAGCTCCACTTAAAACTCGTTCCCTTTCCCCAGAAACTTAGGACAACATAGGTTATGTAAAACCTTAGCCTCTAGGAAATAATAATATAATATCATTCCTTTAGAGGTAATCCCTCTAGCTTAGCCCATATTCCTAAACACTTATCCCCTTCCCTTTCCCTACCTAGTGGATCTTATTCCCCCATAACTCTTTCTTTTTGGTCGATCTACACACATCGATGTAATTTTATTAATGATGTGAGTATTTACATATAAAAAATTAGTCTCATTGGCCTTAACATCTAGGCTCTCCGGCCTAATAAACACATAATTATTCCATCTTGTAAACACTTGTCTCACCAGCCTATAACATAATTACAATTCAGCAAGGGCTCGACCTTGGGGTGTTATAATCTCCTCCCCTTATTTTTGCATTGTCCTTAGTGCAACTTATTTACACAACAACAACAAGATTTCCAAAATCTTCAAAAATATGTGGGTACTCTGCCTGCATAGTATCTTCATGTTCCCATGTTGCATCCTCGGGACCGTACCAGGTCTACTGAACATTTACAAGCTTTATGACTCGATTCCAGAGTTGTTTTCTCTTCCATTCCAATATGCGCACAGGCTACACTTGCAAAGTTCCTTCTTGCTCCACCTGAATCACATTCCAATCAATCACATGATTAGCATCAGGTATATACTTCTTGAGAAATGATATAGGAAATACATTATGAATAGTCATGGATGCAAGTAATGCAAGCATGTAAGCTAATGATCCATTCCTTTCTAGGATTTCAAATGGTCGAAAATATCTGGTTGCCAAATTGGAACAACTTTCCAGCTTCATGGAACTTCTGTTAGGTTTCACCTTTAGGAAAACATGATCACCCATTTTAAAATCCCTATAGGTTCTGCCTTTCTCTGCATTGCTTTTCTGCCTGTCTTGGGAAGACTTCAAATTCTATTTTATCTTTAACAATTTCTCTTCCATTTCCCTAAGCAACTCTGGTCCAACCACTGCCCTATCATCTTGTTTGTCCCAACTTACTGGGGTGTTTCACTTTCTGCCATAAAGTTCTTCAAACAGGCTCATCTTCAGTGATGTTTGATACCCATTGTTGTAAGAAAATTCTACCAAGTGTAGATAATCTTCCCATTTAGATGGTTTTTCCATCACATACATTCTTAACATATATTCTATCACTTGGTTAACTCTTTATGTTTGTCCATCAGAC
Organism: Picea glauca; assembly: GCA_000966675.3. Taxonomy (NCBI): domain Eukaryota; kingdom Viridiplantae; phylum Streptophyta; class Pinopsida; order Pinales; family Pinaceae; genus Picea; species Picea glauca. Next base: position 25,059 of record JZKD02S0883197.1, on the reverse strand, counting down.
CCAGGATGATAAGTTGTGTTGAATTTTAGGTTCGTTCCGAACCCCTTGAATAATCCTCTCCAAAAATTTGAGGTAAACTTTGGGTCTCTGTTAGACACAATTGTCTTGGGTATGCCATGCAAGTGTGCTACTTACTTCATATAAATATCAGCAACATTAGTTGCCTTGTGAGTAGTCTTTAATGGGGGTAACCTTCCTGAGCTTATCTACCACCACCATGATGGAATCATGTTGTATGTTTGTTCTGGGTAATCCTGTGATGAAATCCACTATCACCACTTCCCACTTCCACTCAGGAATGGGTAATGGTTGTAGCAACCCATTTGGGTGTTTATGCTCAGCCTTGACCATGTGACACTCCAAGCATTTGGCTATGTACTCTGCAATTTATTTCTTCATACCTGGCCAATGGGAATGGCTCTTGACTGCTGATTTTTTTTTATGATATCTAGGGTGCCCATCATAAGGCACATTATGCATTTCTTTTAAAATTGCACTCCTCAATTCCGAAGAATTTGGTACATAAACTATGTTTTTGTACAAGTGAGTTCCATCAATTCCCAATTCATAATCTTCAACTTTATGTTGCATTTTACCTTGCTACAATTTAGTTACCAATTCCATGTACTGCGAATCAACATTTGAAGCCTCATAAATTCTTCCTTTAATATTCGTCTGATACATGATAATGGTTGTAGCATGCATTTCATGCACTCTCCTTCTAAGTGCATCAACCACTTTGTTCTCCTTTTGTTTGATATGCTTGATATCAAATTCATGTTCACAGAGAAATTCCAACCATCTACTATGTCTAGCATTCAAAGTAGACTGATCAAAAAGGTACTTCAGACCATTATGGTATGTCCTCAACTCAAACATATTTCCCATGAGGTAGTGCCTCCACTTCTTCTAAGTGTGCACTATGGTTTCCAACTCCAAATCATGAGTGGCATATATCCTTTCATGCTCTTTCAATTTTCTGGACTCGAAACATATCACAAATTCTTTCTGACTAAGGAGTCCTCCTAGTCCTTCTTTGCATGCGTATGTGAAAACCACAAAATATTCATTCGGATATGCAATCTTCAAAATTGGAGCACTGGTTAATAGTAGCTTCAATTGTTGGAAGCTCTTTTCACATTCTTCTGTCCATTGAAAATTTTTCCCCTTCCTTTGCAAGGAAGTGATGGGGTGAGCTATTCTCGAAAACCCTGCAATGAAACTTTTGTAGTAGCCAACTAGACCCATGAAGGATCTATATTATATCACATTCTTAGGTGTTGTCCACCCTTGAATGGCCTCAATATTTTTAGGGTCTATTTCTATCCCTTCTTCATATATGATATGCCCCAAATATTGAATTATGTTTTGATAAAATGATCACTTACTCAATTTGGCATACAGATGATTCTCTCTTAGAAATTGCAACAACGTCCTCAAATGTTGTTCATGCTCTTCTTCCGACTTGGAATATACAAGGATTTCATCCAAAAATACTATGACAAACTTGTCTAAATATTCTCAGAAAACATCATTCATTAAGCACATGAAAACAACGGGTGCATTTGATAACTCAAATGGCACCACTATGAACTCATAATGACCATACCTTTTTCTGAAGGCGGTCTTGCTGATGTCTTCCTCTTTAATCCTTACTTAATGGTATCCCGACATGAGATCTATCTTTGAAAATATCCTAGCATCCTTCAACTGATCGAAGAAATCATCAATCCTTGGTAGAGGATACTTGTTCTTTATAGTCACTTTTTTCAACTGTCTGAAATCGATGCACAATATCAATGTCCCATATTTCTTCTTCACGAACAAGACTAGGGCACCCCAAGGTGACACACTTGGGCATATATACCTCTTCTTCAGAAGTGCTTCAATATGCATTTGCAGTTCCTTCAGTTCTGGTGTACTCATTATGTAAAGAGTCTTTGATACTAGAGTTGCTCCATGCATTAAATTTATAGAGAAATCAATATCTCTTTTTGGAGGTAGTGCTAGTATATCCTTGAACACATCTTCAAAATCTTCTAGGACTGCATGATCCTTTATATTTGGCACCTTATCCTTATATGCTTCCTCCATATGGGCTGCAAATATTTGACAACCCTTCCTATAACACTTCTTTAGCTACATTGCTGAGATTTCTAGATGGTAACTTCTCTAGGAATTCCTTGGACTGCTCTTCGATTTCCTTCCTCATCCAAGCAAGTGAATGTTTTGTTATGACATTCTAATATGGAATGATGTTGGTCCAACCAATCCATACCAATTAGGAAATCATATGATCCCAAAGGCAAGATGTTCATATCTGTCTTGGTACTCAGTCCATTCATGCCCAATGGACATGATTTAACCAATTCAACAACCTTTCTCTTGGCTCCTGTAGCCAGATGCACCAACAAAGATTTCCCATGCTTGCTTCTTGGTAGGCTAAATCTTTCCACTACCTTAGGATCTATATAACTATGACTAGCCCATGAGTCAATTAAAATAGTAAAGTCATGGTTATTGATCATACCTTCAACTTCAATCATGTGTGATTGAAACTCAGCTTGCTTGTTGTCTAGGGCTGCATAGATTGTAAGGTAGCTAGAGAGGTAGTGGGGGGGCCAAGAGGGCCCATAGTGATAATAGTGGAGGTCATTCAATGTAAGGTGGACTAGGTCCACTATATTATTAAATAAGACCCACTAT
>JZKD02S0883197.1:0-16022 GCA_000966675.3 Picea glauca | reverse complement strand
ATACTTTATTCTAATATCATTTTACGCCATTCAGTTGAATATGAAAACATGATCCTCTTAAAATGATTAATCAAGAAACATCTAGCACCAGCAAGTCTTATCTTATGCATTGTGTTTCTCATGCTCTTTCTACTTCAATATCTAATGGTAATAGTCCATTGCTTTTTCTTGCTCCAAATAGTATTGTTGCTTTTAATATACATGCAAAAACAATACAATCTACTCTAAAACTTCCTATTAAAAATTTGCAACCACTACATGAGCAGTCTCTAGTAGTATTTAAGACGAAATTAGGCATATTAGATATATTTTGATTGATGAAATGAAATTTATAGGACTAAGGTTATTCATATAGATACATTCTCATTTAGAAGAAGCATTTACAGATAAAAAATATACTCCTTTTGGTAGTAGATCCATTATTCTTGTTGGTGACCTTAGCCAACCACCTCTTATCAAAGATAAACCTTTGTATGTACATAAAACAACCGATAATTTTTTGTGGGAAAAATTAAACATTGTTGTCACTTTGGATACAATATTTTGTTAGCAAGGAAATGATCTGAAACAATCCTCTTTTTGGAAACTCTTAACTAACATGAGAAATGCATAACCCATTCTTGATGATTGGGATCTTCTCATGTCACGTGTTGATATGAGTTTGCCTCATGTGGAAAAGAGTTTATTTCATTCAAAAATTCACTTGTTCCTAACAAATAATTTGGTAACCCTGCATAATAGGCACATGTTGAAATCATTGAATTCTCCAATCGCAAGATGTGTAGCAAAGCATACAAGAAGAACAAAAATTGTTGGTGTTGATGATGATCAATTGGGACCTGAAGTCCTATTATTCCCTAGCTAGCATGTCATGTTGACAGGTAATTTGTGGGTGGAAGTTGTCTTAGTTAATGGAGCACTTGTCTATATTCAAAATATTTTCTATATGCTTGGCTCAAATCCCCCTCAACTTCCAATGTTCACTGCTATTATTTTTTATAAGTACATAGGTGTTTCATTTGACAACACTTCTCCTAACATTGTACCAATAACACCTGTTATTAGAGGAAATCATAAACAAACACCTATGAATATGACATGGGCCCTTACTATACACAAAGCATAGGGGTTGACTTTAGAATGGGATACCATTGATATTGGAAACAAAGAGAGACAAGGGTTGACCTTCACTGCCATACCAAGAGTTAAATCCATAGATGGTTTACACAGATCACTGAATTTCTAATTTGAGTGTTATGCTAAGATGAAAAATAGTGCATATGTTACAATTAGGAAGAAACAAGAGAAATGATTGAACTCCATATCATTGTAACATTTGATATATATATATATATATATATAATTAGAAACCTTGATCTTTATTCCTGGGTAGATTTTTTTCATGAGATGACTAAGTCTTTATGTGCAGTTCTTACAATAGTACAGTAATTGTTATTAATACATTAATTAGAAACCATGATCTCTATTCCTGGGTGGTTTTTTCACGAGATGACTAAGTCTTTATGTGTAGTTCTTACATTAATGTATTAATACATTAATAATTTAATAAATTAGTACATTAATATTTTCAAAATCACTTTATGTGCAGTTTTATTAATTGTTGTTATTACATTAACACATTAATTGTTATTAATGCATTAATACATTAATATTCTCAAAATCACTATATGTGTAATTGTATTAATACATTAATACATTAGGGGAGGATCTGCAAAATAGGGTTTAGGTTTTATTCTGCATGTCGAGTGGGCTTTTCATAGGCCTCCATGCCTTCAGATGGAGGATCCATCACAGCGAGTTGACTACTCAAACGACGTGCTGACAGAGGATGACATATTTTCAATCCCACCTCTAAACCTTGACATCGATTTGTATTCAAGATGCTTCAGCTCACAAGTATGTATCAAGTTTTCAAGTGTCTTCTCATTATATGCTCGTCTAGTTCAATAAATAATAATATGTCCTTTGGATATTCTAGATGGGTACTATCAAGGCTCGATATCTCTTCCTACGAATCCTCGGGGCAAGGGATATCAAGAGGTTAGTTGTGAGGCCAAGCCATATTCTTTCTCGTCTCTTTCGAAAACTAGTGTTTCAAAGGTTTATGGTGTGATTCCTCTCAAACCCTATGATATGGATGGTGTTAGGTGTTCAAGATTCATTGGGAGAAAGATCGCTATTGAGGATATTCAAGGAAATACAAGGTGGTTGGAAGGGGAGAAGTCAAGGTGGAAGCAAAGGAAGGTAGTTAAATTGTGAGGGGGTGAAATATCACTGGTGGTAGGGAACGACTTACAAGTTAGTTAGATATTAGACATGGAAGGTAGGGCGCTTGTGGGAAAATTTTGTGGGAGTAGGATCTCTACGAGTGTGCTTAACCGATGGATGGAGGGACAGTGGGCTTCACTGATAGGGTATATGCCAATCTTCCATCTCCTTTCTCAAGGATGGATTGGATTTGTTTTTCGATGCAAGGAAGATGCCAATAAAATCTTGTGGTGTCGATGGTTCTTAGAGAGACACATCATTTGTGCCAAACCCCTACATCTGTTGTTCGATGCCTTGGAGGAGGCTCTGTCGAGCATGATCATCTGAATTAAATTTCCAAATCTCCTATTGGAATTCTAGTCAGACTCCAAGCTTAATGCCATCGGGGATTCACCAGGGAAGTTTATTGCATATGATTCCAACTTCAAATCCAACAATTTTATATCAGTGGCTAAGATTCTAATGGAACTAGACCTAAGATAGGGGATTTTTGAATCCTTGAAGCTGGTAGTGGGAGAGAAAACCTACACGTAACTTTTGGATTACCTAAATGTTCTATTTTTCTATTCAATATGTCATCAGGTTGGTCACATTTTAGTATATTGGGATAAAAAAAATTCAAAACAATTTCATGGGGTTCTACCGGTGTCTGCAAAAGTGTTTCACCCCCTATAGTCATGCAGTGAACCTAGGGTTACTTTTGAAAATATATCTTCTTCTAAGGATGGTGGGGGGAGGGATCTGTTCAAGGTTTTAGGCCTTTGCATCATGTTAAGGATGATATAGTTGTGGGGGATATTTCCATCCCTATGTATGATCTAGTTTCTAGTATTGAGGTGCAATGCTTTCCAAAGGATTTGTTAGGGGATGATTTGGACTTGTCCTCCTCGCAATGGAGAAAAATTGAATCCATTTGATCCATAAATGTGTCAAAATAGCTTGAACATGGTAAGTTTGGTCCATCTTTTCCCCCTCTTAAGATCTCCCCCTCTTCTCCTTTAGATATTTGGTCTCTTGATGTGGGGGAAGGGATGGGACTAGGTGTTTCTTCTAGAATTGTTTCAAAACATTTCTCTTTGGGTGGTAGATTTAAGACAGATCATGTTGTCGATCTATCTAATGAATAAAATCCTCTCATTATAAATTCTCAGGAGTCTCATCACAATTTCTTCGTTAGTTAACTTTCGACATCCTTAGGCCATGATCAATTCAGGTTGCAACCTCGAGCCATGACTTAGGGGTTGAATCCTTCTAGTGTTTTAGGGTTTGTAGGTGCAAAAGAACACTAGACCTCAAAAGTGGGTAAGAAGTCAATGTTGAAGCATGCACAAGAAAAGGATTTTCAGGAAGTGTCTCAAGGGTGGTAGCAACTCATATATAGGGTTCTTAGAGTAGGATTGACCCCAAATATGGTCTCCCAATGAAGATAATGACAGTCAACATGAGGGGCTTAGCGGGGAGGCCTAAAAAATTATCCCTCGGGAGGTTTTTTATGTAGGACCATCCATATATTGTTTTTATTCAAAAAACCATGGGAAAATACAAACCCATCATCCATGAACTTTCCAATTAATGTTGGGATGGTTATTGTATGGTCTAGATTCTTTTGGGTCATAAGGGGGCCTAATCATTGGTATTTCTTCTTCAATGATGCTCACCAATTGTTTTTCTATGTATTCAGGCTTATGTACATAGGTTGTTAGTAAATAAATGAATCGTTATTTTATTCTATGTAAAGTATATGGGCCATGTGTCGATAGAGAGGTTTTCTAGAATACCTTGTTCAAGTTTAAGGTCATGCATTCAGAGGCACTCATTATTGGTGAGGATTTGAATTTTACTCTTGATCAGTAGGAAATATGGGGTGAGTCTACCCATGAAGATAATTTGGCGCATTTCTTATTAAACAAACTTGAACATTCAGGGATGGTGGATGTGGAAACAGTTGTTCTCATTCCAACTTGGAGTAATAATCGCAGTGGCAGTGGAGGGGTGTTCAAGAGATTGGATAGGTTTCTTGTCCACCATTCGATTCTTCAAGAGTCTGGGATATACAAGTCAGGGGTTGGCCAGATATGATGCTCAAATCACTTTCCTATCTTCTTATAAGTGGACGTGTTGAGTGGGAGATTGCATGTCGCATTCAAATTTAATCCTTCTTGGCCAAAGATCGAAGGATTCATGTATTTAATTCAAGAAAATTAGCAACATTTTCAAGAAAATGTTGGGACTTTATCCAGTTATCAATTTGTTAGGGAATTGAAATCATTGAAGCAAAAGGTGGTAATATGGGCAATAGAATGTAAAAAGGATCAAGAAAGGACCCTTGTGAGCATTGAATTTTAGCTAGCACTTGATTATGATGGTGAGTGTTTGAAACAAGGTATATGGTGGATGTTGACAGAGGCCAACCGTTGGAAATTCAAAGACTACATCTTGTTGGAACAGGAAAAAAAATGGAGATTGAAAATTTGGGCTCTCTAGCTATCTACTAGGGATCTTAACACCAAATTATTCTAGAAGTATGCAAATTATCAGAAGAGTTTTAATACCACATAGGAGTTGTGTGATGTAGAGGGGAATAAGGTATAATATTTTCCCAATTTGGTATCCCTTGGGGTTAAACACTTTCACTCTTTATTTCGGGGGTCGGAACAACATACAATGGATGAAGTTCTAAGATTGATTTCATATTTCCCCAAAAAAATTTAGGAGGAGGACAATCATGAATTATACTTTGAAATCACAATCGATGAGCTCTAGGTGGTGATTGCATCATTTAAAAAGGACAAGAGTCTTGGGTTGCATGGTTGGACAACTGAATTCTTTGAGAATTTCTTTGATATCATGGGAGAAAACTTGTTGTGGGTTGGAGGAAATTTGTACCTCGGGTAAGTTTTTGGGTAGCATTAATTAAAATTTCATTGCTTTAATTCCAAAGTCAGATTTCCCCTCATATTTTGATGACTTCCAACCTATCACTTTGTACAATTGTCTGTACAAGATCATAGCCAAAATCATTGTTATGCATCTTAAACCCATTCTGGTAAATATTGTCTCTCCTTAGCAATTTGATTTTCTCAAAGGGCGGTTAATTAATGAAGTTATTGGTTTAGCTTAGGAAGGACTTCACACTATTAAAACCCAAAAGAAATATGTGTATGTCATCAAAATCGATCTCTCTAAGGCCTAGGACCTGGTTTTGTGTTTGTACCTCTATTTGTTGTTGTTGCAAATTGGTCGTGATCTCTCTGTGGTTAATTGGATCATGTATTGTGTCTCATTAGTCTCATTTGTAGTCCTCATGAATGGGTCTGGGTCTTGTTTATTTAAGTCATCTCGAAGGATTCATCGGGGATGTCCCTTATTTCCCTACTTATTCTTACTGGTTATGGATGGGCTTAGTCGATCCATTTATGAAGTTAGAAGGATCCACACTTTTTAGGGGATTAAGATGGGCAGGCATGAAAACTTGACACACTTATTGTTTGTTGACGGTGTCCTCATTTTCTGTTACTATGAGTAAGCAGAAGGTAGGGTCCTCAAACATATTTTGGATCTATTTTGTGGATCCATGGGCATGGTCATAAACATTGGTCAATTGACCATTTATTTTCCTAACTTTGAGGTGGACCCTCGTCAACAGTTGTCTAGATTATTCTCCTTTCCTTCTCATGATTTATAGGGAGGAATCAAATATCTGGGCTACAATATCAAGCCAAATAACTACAATATTGAGGATTTGAAATATCTTGTGGAAAGGACAAAAAGGAGAATTAATCATTGGTGCAACTGTTGGATTTCTAGGGGAGGTATAATTACCCTCATCAAATCGGTTATTGAAGTAATACATGTGTATTGGCATCTCTTGGAGAAAGTACTGAACAATATATTATATAGAATCCAAAAATTATGTTTCAATTATATTTGGAAGGGAAAGGCAGAGTAACTTGGCTCTCACTTGGTTAGCTAGAAAGTTATGTCTCGATCAACGGATTCAGATGGATGGGGACATAAAGATATGGGAAATTTTGGCAAGGCTTTTGTAGCAAAATCCTTATGGGTATTTTTAAATTCAAGATAGTTTATGGTGCCAAATATTAATTGATAAATATATTTATCCTGAGACTCTTCTGGATTGGATCCATTGGCCCCAGAAATATTTTCAATCAGCTTCCAACTAGTGGAGGTCGTTGACATTGACCTTTCCGGTTATTGGCAGATTTATGGCTTGGAAGGTGGGGTCAGGTTCTCAGATTCAAGTGTGTTATAGAAAAAATTTCCTCACCCTATACAATCTTGCACAGAGGGCCTTTATCCATTTCCCTATGCAAACTTGAAGTCCTTTTTTGCAAATCCCAAAGCTAAAAACATGATTTTTCCACATATACGTGCCCTACCTATATTACAACATGTGTATACGTAGGTTGCACCACTACAACCCGTGTACATCAAGAAATGTGCCCGAAATTAAAAAATGGTGTCAGGTTTCCATGTCACGTCACAAGATCAATGATACTTGGCCTTCCATATACTGGAAACATTCTGACTCGGCCCTTCAGTTCCACTTGAAGGCTATAAATGGGTCAAATCCAAGCTATGGAAAATAGTAGAAAGAATTCAACTTTGAGAGAAAAGTTACTCTACAGAAATTATTCACTTCACATTGAGTATGCATCCCTTTGTTCTTTAAGTCTGAACACATTGTTCAACCCCCAAACTCTTCCCTTACTGATTGATAACTTCATTGTCTCTCTTATATGTTCTTCCCTTTGGTGGAAGAATGAAGTGGTGGAGGCCCAGTTGGAAGGAACTTAGTTTCTCGGTTTCGAACCATGCCGACACAGAAGTTTGTAACTTATTCACTTCTGCTGATTATATCTTAATAGAAATACTCTTTTCTCGTCTAATTAATATCTCGCAAATATTTGAATCATTATTACATGGGCATATTTGTTATGAATGTTGATGGATTATGCTATTGAATGTGCTTAAATTATATATTATCACCATATGCTTGTGTTTCTTGGTTGTTGAGGACTAGTTGCAAGTATATTTCTTTTGGTCAAGTGCTCAACAATGGACTTCATCAAACGTCTAGACGCGGTAGGCCTTTTATCTTGTCTTTCTAGCATATTTGTCTATATATCATACTTGATATTAGAGTTGATTTCTGCAGTCATTTACATTTGTTGTGGTTTACCCCTTGCCATAGAGATATTTTCCTCGTAACATAATTGGCGACCATACTGGGGATAAAATATTCTTTTTTGGGGTTTGGAGTGTTTTTCTCCTTAGATTGATCTCGTTCATATTGAGTTTCTTGTCATATGATTGCTTGACAGCCTCTGTTCACTCTTAGTATGAGTTTTTTAGCCTTCTCCTTAGCCTAGTTGTGTTTTGACACATATACGTCAGTTTTTTCTTGACAGTCGCATACATACTCATGTTGTACTTCTGCAAGCTACGTACATACACGCTTTTCCCTTGAATAGTCGTGTACATCAACCCCTGTTGCTTGATTGTTGGGTTTGGTGGTTGTTGGGTAGGTTTTTATGATTGTTGAGTCTTCTTGGGTCTCTGTGGTGACTGTTAAGTGTCTGTGGAATGATAAGAAACCGATCTTTGGTTGAATTTTTTGGCGGTGCCTTTCTCATCAAATCTTCATTTTGATTGTCCTTGCACCTTGGGCTGGGTATTTTTCTCCTTGATATCCTACTTGGGTTATCTCTGTCTATACACAGTAGAGTCTTTATATCAAGTTGTTATTCAATCCTTGCATTTTCGTTCTCTTATATTGAAAATACAAAAATATTAGGCATTTTACATTGATTGGCATTTTGATCTCTTGAGTCTTTGTAATTTATCTTAGTGCATGTAAAGAAATATTGCATTTTATTTAGAATTGTAGAATTGAATTGAAAATTGCATTTTTAAAAAGCATGTCATTTATTAGAAATTGAAGTTAGGACTTTCCATTGTATTCATATTCATTTATTTTACTTGCTGAGTCATAACATCACTAGTTTCATGACCACACATTTTGAGTAAGCAAGGCCATTAAAATTAACGCTATAATTTAAAATTGATTAGTAACGATTTTATTTTCTATGGTGCACAAAGTAGCTTGGGATTTAGAGCCTTGGAATAGGATTTTGTGAGTAAAATTCTCCAAGGCTATTAAATCAACATATGCATCTGACTAAGGGAGTGGATAAATCCATTGTATAGTCGGTAATATCAGAAGGCTCCGCTTACACCAGATTTAAGAAAGAGGACGCATGAGGTTGGTTGAAGGGATATCCCCTCGATACCTTCTTAGCATCAGATATATTTCTGGGGATCTATTCGTATATGGGGATCTTTCTAGTGCCCTTACCTCCATGAGAGGCGATGCTTTCAAGGTTTCGAGCTTTGCTACCCTGCCCATATGGTGGGCCTAACTTACGACTGTTCACATGTGCATCGGTTATACCGTGGTTACATAGTTTCTTGATTTAGGTACCACATAGGTTACTTGCAGGGGTTATTCTGCAGGTACCTTGGGTCAAATAAGGGTCAGACAACACACAACCTTTATGGAGGATTACCTCTCCAGGAGGATCTGACTGACTACTTGTTAAGCCCACGAGGGCCCTTATAACTGATTATGTTTCCTCCAATATTCAACAGCAGAGTCTCAGGCCCCTCTTGGGCGAGGCATACCTACTTTATAAAAGGAGGTCCCTTTCAACCACTTTATCATGTTTGTGTGCATAGTTGGCCTTTGATTATTTTTTGGTGTGCTCTCTGATTATTAGTAGACCTTTGAGATTTTATACCGTGCTTTGAGTTGTCATTATCATGGATAGTGGAGTTCCTGTGAATCCCTCCTTTCCCGATACCCCCCATGATGTTCACTCATTTTGCGGGGATGAATCTGTCTGATTTTCATAATGGTATGAAAAATTATGACACTCAGTCCATGCCTTGGGTCTCTAATCATTTTTCTATTGATATGACAAACGTGCCTTCACCCTTTCCATCCTCTCCCTGGCCCACTTATATGAATCCTAGTTTTGGATCTGGGGCACCATGGCCCCGCCATCTACGTCTTCATTTGATAGGATTCATGTCCCTCTACCAACTCTCACTATGGGAGGCTAGAACCTCCCCACTTACGGATCCAGTCCTAGCCGTGTTTTTTAAGGAGCCAATACTCAAATGGGTGGTTATTCTACTTATTACACCCCATCCATGTATCCTTCGTCTTCCATGCTAGTTCTTACGAACACTTTTCCCATGGTGGATCCACATATATCCTCAGGTATTTCATACAGGGGGGGTTCGATTTTATGGTTTGGGCTACCCTCTTCACGGAACCCCTTCACATGGGGGAAACATATATCCTGACTTGAATAATCCTTATCATAATTTTTTCTCTTCGTAGACATATTCTTCAGTGAGTATGCACGTACAAAAATCTATGGATCAATTAGGTGGAGGATACTACCTTTCCAGACAGGGACAAGTTGTAAAACATGACCCTTCCTGGCCTGCAATTTCTCAAAACCAGTCTTTCCCGGAACCTTGGTCTCAAATGCCATAAATCACCACCGTCGCTAGTCCAGTCGACGCCAATCATATTGGAGCTCCATCACCAACTACTACTAGTCATGTTGGAGATTGGTCGATGACCTCTACAAGTCATGTTGAAGACCCGCAACCAGTCATTGTTAGTCATGCTGGGGGAATCACTCTAGTCGCCATGAGTCATATTGATATCACATCTCCAACCTATGTACATCATGTGGGAGATGAACCTCCAGCCTCTGCCAGTCATGTTAAGAGCATGTCACTAGCCATTGTAAATGACAATGGGGGCATTCATACGATTGAGAAGCCTAGACGTGTCAGACGTAAGCCCAAATTCCTTTGTAGGACTTGTGAAGGAAATCACCTTACTCATTTGTTTCCTGCTACTGTCGAGATAACGGAAGCGTGGTTCTCACCTGGGGGCCCTTCGGGTTCTGAGGCGTCTATGGTTTCCCCACACTCTGTTTCTCCTTTAATTGACATGGAAGTCACACCTATGCAATCCTCACCTGACCACACCCCCATTTTTTAGGGTGATGCATCTCCTGGCCTTGTTGTCACACATCCTATTCAACCAACAGTTGAAGAAGTGGTCGTGCCGAGGCAATTTTCGGTCAATCCAACCCTTCCCTTGGACGGTGATGCGTCCTTCAACCATGTCGTTAGCATTTTTGGTACTGCACCTTCTGAACAAGAGAGATTTTTACTCTCCCAGAGTACTCTCCCTTCAATTCCTGGAGAAGTTCCCTTTGATTGGGATGGTCTTATGGGGTATTCAATGCCTCCTCCTATATCCTTTCAAGTAAGAGAGAATATATGATATATCATGGAGAAGGTAACCTCTTCTATCACTTTATCCTCCTCAACATGGAGAGCTTTGGGTTTTCCCAAGCTTGTGTCAGTTTTTCGTAAGATGTTGAACTTTCACAGAAGTCCAGCATGGGAGCCTTGGCCTCCCCCATGAAATGTCGCCTAGAAACCTCTCAACAAGTCTAATTTAAGCTCTTTTTTGACTCATCTAAAAAGCAAAAATATTGTCAAGTGAATTTGTCCCTTTCACACTTGTTAAATTGGAATTGAAAGGTCGTGAGTCTTGGTTAAGCTCTTTTCTGACTCGTTTTCAAAAAGAAAAAAGATTGTCGAGTGAACTTGTCTCTTTCACACTCGTAAATTGGATTTGAAAGGATGTCTATTTGGTACAAGTTTATCCCTTTTTCAAACCAAGTAGACTAAGATTATGAGAAAGGAAAATTTTTGGCGTTAACTTGTGATTGCATCTCATGCCCTTGCTTGCAGTATTGAGCCTATTGTCGGTTCTCTCTTTGTGTTATAAACCATTTTCCTCAACATTTTTTCATCCTCAACCAAGCAGAGCCTTGTTTATGTCCTTCACAACTTGACACCCTATACCCACGAGAGAACATTCCCCCGAGTGTCCATCTCCTGCATGCACCTCCTCACATTGAGCATAGGTATGTTCCACTGATGGAACTAGTTTTTCTTACTTGCGACACTCGTTTCCTCGTGTGTATCATAACATTCATTTGACTATGAAAAAAAAAAATACGGTCGAGAAGGGAGTATTATCTTATGTTGGCAGCAGTCGTGTCACCTTTGAACATAACACAAAATGTTTTAGACTACTTGTCATCATAATTTTGGGATTAGCATGACCTTAGGAAGTTGAGATCGCTACAAAGAGTTTACTCCCCCGAATGGTTACTCTTCCAGTCCCTATGGATAATTTTATTGATGCCTCCCGCATCTCATGATTTCATCATTGAGTCTATGCTACTAGAGTCTTCCATATGTTTCATGCTCTTTTTAAAAGGATGTTTATCAACCTGTGTTAGCCATTCCTCAAAAATCTTGACTTTGCATGTCGTCCATACCCATAGTTTGTCTCATAATCACATGAAGTTGTAGTCATATCATGCACCCTAGTCCTACTTTCCTCATTGGTAGGTAACCTTGAACCCAGTAGTCGACATTTCATCATTGGTCGTTGACTAGGTGGTTTCCCTTGTATTCGATGGCAAGATATCTATTCACACAATGGGATTCATGTAATGTCTTGGATTCCATTAGCCTTATTGGTGGTTTCCTCACCTTTTTCAACAACGTTCCTCATTGGCTTCTATTCAGAGGGTCTTTTTCGTGTAACTCTTGCACCTGGCACACGCAAAAGACGCACATGGTCGTTGGTTCGTGAACATGTTATTTGTCTGATTTCCTCCAAATCATCAAGCTCGTGCTTTGTACCTCATGTTGAATGATGAGAGATGCCTTAATTCTCTCCTTTCAATGGGTCTCCTTCCATCGACTTCAGCCCATCTATTCTGGAGATGAGACCTAGAGTCCTATGAGTACCTACAGGCTTCCAGTCATTAGTGGCAGGTTATCTCGCCATCAACAGTTGTGAATACATCAATGTCTCCTTATCGATAGATTCTTCAAGTGTTCGACCCTGACTCCTTTATTCACCCTTGTAAGAATGTACTCGATGCCTTGATACCTACTTTCATCATCGATAGGTTGTCTCGCATTTGTTAATGATATACCTCAATGATTGGTAATCAAACGAAGTCTCATTGTGTTCGACCTCAACTCCTTTATTCACATGATGTAGACTTGCACCTTTGGCAGATTATGCAGAAGACTTGAAGACATCAGTTTATAGTCACAACTTTCCTGAGTTGTTGCTACCTTTTCATTGGACAAGTACCTGTGTGACTTCAGTGATCATGGGAGATCAGATTAAACTCCATAGTATACATATATCTTCAGATTGATTTTGAGACTGGTTTTAATGGGCCTTGTTCGTGACTATGACAACCTTTAGCATGTAACCACATTTGTATTTTCCTATTCATGGCCATGGACAATTGTTTGATATATTTTCACATGGACCTACAGTGTAATTCAAATTAGCAACCATGTATGCAAAGTCGGTACAGATTATAATGAGCAACTAGTTCTTCCATCTGGATCCCCGTCACTCCACTTATGGATCTTATAATGCATTTCATCCATCGCAGATACTCCTATGACCTCACACATTAGGGGGCATTTTTTATAGCAAGATTTGCCTCACCCTATACAATCTTTCACAGAGGTCCTTTTTCCATTTCCCTATGCAAACTTGAAGTACCTTTTTGCAAATCCTAGAGATAAAAACATGATTTTTCCACATATATGTGCCCTACCTATATTAAAACATGTGTATACGCAGGTTGCACCACTACATCCCCCCTACATTGGGAAATGTGCCCAAAATTTAAAAAAACGGTGTCGGATTTCCATGTCATGTCACAAGATCAATTATCCTTGGCCTTCCATATACTGGAAACGTTCCCACTCGGCCCTTCAATTCCACTTGAAGGCTATAAATGGGCCAAATCCGAGCTATGGAAAATAGGAGAAAGAATTCAAATTTGAGAGCAAAGTTACTCTGTATTCACTTCACACTAAGTCTCCATTCCTTTGTCCTTTAAGTCTGAACACATTGTTCAACCCCCAATCTCTTCCCTTACTGATTGAGAACTTCATTGTCTCTCTTATATGAGCTTGCCTTTGGTGGAGGATTGAAGTGGTGGAGGCCCAGCTTGAAGGAACTTAGTTTCTCGGTTATGAACCATGCCGACACAGAAGTTTGTAACTCACTCACTTCTGTTGATTATATCTGAATAGAAATACTCTTTTCTCGTCCAATTAATATCTTGCAAATATTTGAATTATTATTCCATGGGAGTATTTGTTATGAATGTGATGGATTATGTTATTGAATGTGATAAGATTATATATTATCACCATATGCTTACGTTTCTTGGTTTTTGAGGACTAGTTGTAGGTATATTTATTTGGGTCAAGTGCTCAACGGTGGACTTCATAAAACGTTTGGACGAGGTAGGCCTTTTATCTTGTCTTGCTAGCATATTTTTCTATATAGCATACTTGAGATTAGAGTTGATTTTTGCAGTCATTTATGTCTGTTGTGGTTTACCCCTAGCCATAGAGAGATTTTCATCATAACAAAGTGGACATGGATACCATCGTTGGATTCAATAATAATATTTTCGTCTTGGAAGATCAGATCACTTTCCTACAAGAAATCGAGCATTGTACATTAAACCAAATCAGTGATATTGCATCCTCTTCGGTCTAGGTTCAAGTATGGATATCATAAGTCACTTTGAACCTTGATGATTGATGTCATCAACCTCAAAATTCATTTGTACAAGATTTGAAGAGGGCTCGTATAAGACTTTTGGAGGTCGATGATGAGTTGGTTTGGGCCTAAAATCACTCAAGTGGGAGATATATGACTAATTTTGGATACCTAGCAATGTGCTATGAGGAGAATTCATCTAATCAATGGCAGTTTAAAAAAATGGAATATTCATGGCCCACCCAAATGTATTTTGTTTTTTTGGCTAGTTCTCCTTAGTCATGTTTTGACCTGGGATAGGACACAACATAGAGGGAAATATGGGATGATTTTTTGTGTTCGATTCAAATGTGCCAAGGAATCTAACTATCATTTGTTTCAGACGTGTCGTTTTACCTACCAAGTCTAGTTCGACCTTAGTTTATGGTTGGGTTTGGATAAACTCTGGGACAAGGACAAGTTGGATGATTGTTTTCATGATTATTTCTCAATACCATATTTGAAGGAGTATCGATTAATTCCTATTGTTGTGGCTTAGGGCTTATGGATGTCTAGAATCACGGGCATATTGAAGACAAATTTTGGCTTCCATTTAAAGTGTCTCAACAATCTTTGGCTCCCTTAGCTTGTTATAAAGGAAAGCGCCATGAGATGAAAACTCGGGAGGTCTGCTTGGTGGCCATCAATATAAGTTTGGCATGGGGATTTTTTGATGGCACATGCCAGGGGTAAAATTGCATTGTTGGGATTGGATACATCCTCTATTTTAATGATGATCACTATGTTTCTGGAAGAGAAAATTTGGGTCTAGGCTCAAATAACTAATATGAATTGAAGGCACTTCTTACATTTCTTAAATGTGTAGTAAGTCGAGATGTCCACTCCTTGAAAGTATTGGGGGACTCCAATTTAGTTATTGACTAGATGACTAATTTTATCTCCATCATAAACCTGGATTTGTTGAACCTTGATTGAAAATTAAAATCTGTGTATGCTCTCTTTCAGTTTATAAGCTTTCAACATGTATTTCGAGAGCATAAAAAAAAGTTTATACTTTGTCCAAAGATGTTATCAACTTGGATGTAACTAGGACCAAGCAGCTAGCTAGTAGGAGGGGGAAGATTTTGCAAAT
Organism: Picea glauca; assembly: GCA_000966675.3. Classification (NCBI taxonomy): domain Eukaryota; kingdom Viridiplantae; phylum Streptophyta; class Pinopsida; order Pinales; family Pinaceae; genus Picea; species Picea glauca. The sequence continues at coordinate 858 of JZKD02S0883197.1, read as the reverse complement.
TATCTATAGAAATACCTCGAGACCCTACACATATTATTTGTCTCCAGGTAGCCTGACAGATGGAAAGATTGATTACACCCGCTTCGCTCTTATGCATTACACACCAGACAGAGAACTTGCTTGTAGGTGAGGTAGATAACTTGCTTGGACTGATCTATTTGGTTTAGGTAACTTGTACAGATTCTCACCCAACAACTAGCTTGCTTAGGATTACCAGCCCAAAAACTATCTGAGGTTTACCAGCCCGCTTAGGAGGTTTACCGGCCCAATAACCAACTCGCGAGATAGACCAGATTCCAGTGACTATTACTCTTCCAGTGACTAGCGGTTCACATGACTATCATGTTGGTTCAGGATGAGTACTATGGTGGTGAGTTTCTCTCTCACAAAGAGAGTAACATTTTTTATCTATAAGGTTACATGTTCGGACTTACTATCTTGTCTCTTTGACTCTATCCGTACTGGTCATATATATTTTTTTATACCTCTCTTATTGCTTTTGTAATCATGATAATAGGAAAGTATGTCGGTCTAACACTTTATAGACTATAATAGTATGATTTTGTTGTGCTTGGGTGCCTATGTATTGTAACTTTTTACCCTTGGAATAGAAGTTACATTTTTTTCATGGAAAACATTAATACATTAATAATTCTACCAATACATTAATTACTAATAATTATTAATGTATTAATAATTATGGACTATATTAGAGTTTCTATTAATTATTATGGTCTATATCTTTATGGACTATATTAGATTCTAATTTTGTTGTGTTGGAGTGTGTTACAAACATAAAAATAAAAATGATAATAATAAATATAATAAATTGTAATAATAATTAATATCATTTAATTA
>JZKD02S0883164.1:0-14109 GCA_000966675.3 Picea glauca | reverse complement strand
GGGTTGAACTTTCCTGCCCCCAACGGTTCCTTAGCTTGGTCATAAATAAGGACCAAGTCACCCTCAGCGTACTACCAGGGATAGAAAGACTTATCATATTGGACCTTAGCACATTTTTTATTCACTTTGATGGCTGTACAGGAATCTCAATGCTTCTCATCAAGTTTCTCTAAGTGTACGAGGTTTTCTTTGATATAGGTTGTCTTAGGTAGGAGCTTGATTGACAAATTAAGGGAAGGGATTCCACATTCAATAGGAAGAATCGACTCCATTCTGTGGACTAACTCAAACAGTGAGAAACCAGTGGAAGTCCTTACCATGGTTTGGTATGTCCATAGTGCAGGGTAAAGCATCACATGTCAGTTGGATTTATTATGTCTGGCAGTTTTTTGCAAAATGGTCTTTAGATATTTATTCACGACCTCTACTTGTGCATTTTCATAGGGATAGTAGGGGGGAGAATGATCATTTGTAAACCCTGATTTTGATGCTAACTCTGTCATCATCTCACTCTGGAAATGACTTCAATGATCAGTGACAATATCTTTCAATATTTTTAACCGAGATATAATATGATTGAATATGAAAAGTGTTGCAGTCTCACCATCGGGTTTAAAGGTAGGCATGGCCTCATCCCATTTAGTAAAATAATCCACAGCCACAATAATATGATGGTGCCCCCCATCCGAGGTTGGGTTGCAGTCCATGAAATCCACTCCCTACTTAGGGAAGGGACCGACAGTAACAACTGGGTGAAGAGGGGAAGGTTGTAAGTGAATATTACGAGAAAACACCTAGAAAGGGTGACACTTCTTGATCACTTCAATGCAATATTTAAAAATTGACAGCCAAAAATAACCAAATCACAATATCTTTTGGGTTGTTGCAAGCCTAGATAAGTGACCACCACATGCCCCACTATGATATTCATTGAGAATGGCCTCATCCTCCTCATGAGTCAAACAATGACACAAATCATATACCCCTCGACGATACAACATTTCATCGATAATAAGGTATTTCTTGGCCTGATGGCGTATATGTCGCCAGTCCTCTCTCGGTGGATGTTGGGGAAGCTTCATAGTTTGAAGGTAGATTATAATATCTCCATACCATGGGTTTTAACATTATATAAGGAATATATTTTCATCCATGAATGAATCGTCGTGAAAAATATCTTCATCCAGCTTAGGGAAGTCTAACATCAGTTACACAAAAACTAGGGACATCTTGGATTTCGTGGAGGAAAAATCAAGATCAAATTATTGAAAAACAAAAATCCATTTATTGTACTTCCCCCCTATGATATGCCTTGTAAGGAAATATTGAAATGGATTGATATCAGCAACCACAGTAATCTTTCAAAGTAGGATATAGTGATGTAATCTATGAACCGCATGTATGGTTGTTAAGGCTAGCTTCGCTTCTCTGCATGAGAGTATTTAAGTTCAAGACCAACTAGATTTCATCTAAGGTAATATATAATGTGCTCATGGAGCTCGTCATATTCTTGAACAAGAACCATACCAACCATCCCTTCGAGTGCGGCAATGTAAATAAGGAAATATCTATTGTATTATGGGGGCTTCAACAGAGGTGTCAATACTAGGGATTTCTTAAGAGAATCAAAGGACTGTTGGGCTTGCTCATCCCATATGAATGGAGTGTCCTTTTTCAAGAGATGCATGAAACCCTTAGTTATGTGGGGCATATTTGGCTACGAAGCGACGTAGGAAGTTATCCTTCCCCTGTAAACCCTGAATTTATTGAATGTTGTGCGAGGGAGGCAATCAAAGTATTTCCTCAACCTTCATAGGATCCAACATGATCCCATGCTCATAAACTATGAATCCTAAAAGTCAGTCAGACCTAACACAAAAGATTCATTTTTTAGGGTTCAAACAAATGCGATAATAGTGGAATCTTTCAAACACTAGTCGAAGGTGAGTCAAATGATCTACTCTCTTGCGAGAATGAGCAAGGATATCGTCTAGATAGGGTTCAAAAATATTCTTAATATCATGAAACTCAAAAATAATGGCACATTGAAAGGTTTCTCCGATGTTTTTAAGAGCGAAAGGAATTTTCCAGTATGAAAAGGTACCCCAAGGAAAAATAAACGTCATCTTGTGTTGATCCTCAAGTTTGATTTGAATTTGATTATAACCTAAAAATCCATCCATGAAAGAAAATATGTTTCTTTCGACACACTCATCAATAATCTAATCAATAAAGGGAGTGGGCAAGTTATATTTAGGACAGGATTTGTTCAGGTCCCTAAAATAAATACATGCGTGGATGGTTCATTTCTTCTTATCTATAGGAACGGGGTTGGACACCCATTCGGTCAAGGGAAAAGGGTATATGAAGCCAGCATTGAGCAGCTTCTCAACCTCTACCTTAATAGTGGGAGCCTTCCTAGGATTTACATCTCTAAATCGTTATCGAACATGCTTAGAATTCAAATAAGTTTTAATTTCATTTTCGATAATACTAAGGTCGATCCCTGGCATCTCTTCATATGACCAAGAAAATACATCTCGAAATTCCTTGAAGAGATTGGTGTAGATCTTAATTTCTCCAGGCAAACAATCCACACCGATATATATGTTTTCAATTTTACCATGGCTTCGAGAGATTTTGATTGTGATGGTAGGAGAAATTTTTTCCATGTTTCCTTCGAAATATATAATATACCATGTTGACTGACCATCTCACTCAGGGTGGACCTAAACTCATCCTATTTAATCCTTACAAGCTCTGGGAGAAAATAGGCTCTATGATTCATATCATCCCAAGGCCTATCATGACCAGATATGGCCTATAATATTACTTCATATGAGGGTAAAGTATCATCAAGGAAATCATGTGAACAGGATTATTGTAGAACCCACATGGGCTCTAATACGGGATCCACCTCATATGTCCACAAGAAGGAAGGATCTGGGTCGGTAGTAGCTTCTTGTATAGCTTGATACACAATTTCTATTGTATACAGTGGCATCTCCATCCCAATGTGTGAATGACCTTCATACGACATAGCCGAATAAGGTAGGGTCCATGGGTCCTTGAAATATGAAGTATGGAAAGGAACGAACCTTGACAATAATGAAGACTCACCAGAGACAGAGTTGATGTACAATATTGATGTTGTGAAATCAAAATTACCCATCAAGGAGGAATACATTCCAACACCAACATTCTCAGTTTCCTGCTGAGAATTACAATAACAGGGACCGAATTCCCCACCAATGCAGTAGGACCAGGATGCACAAAGGACAATTGGTCAATCTTCACAACCTTTCCTTCGTGAGGAAAGCATAACATGTGGAAAATCAATGAAACAATGGTTGTCATAGCGTAATTCCAATTACACCCTAGTAAAATATTGTAGTTGAGAGGTGCATCAACCACCTCGACCTTGAACTCCACAATATTTTTTCCTAACTGGACTGGGAAAGTGGGAAGGATACCATGGGTTCTAAAATAATTTCCATCAAATGCAGTTAACATGATCTTGGACTAAGAAAGGAGAAGAGAGCCAATGGATTTCCAACAATCCAAAGACATCACATATGTCAAAACACCTTCATTAATTACAGTACGTTTGATGATAACATTCATATACTCCACATGCATTTGAAAGGGCACATGGTAAGGTAAGCGAGACTTAACATCTGTGACATCAAACTTGATAAAATTTGATCCACATGGGTCTAGATCTCATAACGCAGATAGTAAGGCATTCCATTGTGTAGGACACATCTGGAGCACCTCCAAAGCCGACATCGCACATAGGTTTTGACCCAAATCCTCAAGAATCGAGTAATTTTGGGCAGCTCTGGAATTAGTATTGTGGGAAGACCACTTAAGGAATCCTTTCGGAATACGAGGCATAGGTTTAGGACTATTAATCTACAAAGGTGTTTATGTAGGAGGAGGCTTTGGACATAGAATAGGTTGTGAAGAACCATAATTGTGAGATCGAATGGCTATAATAATCTCGGACTTAAACATATTGACACATAGATGGCCACCATAAAGTGTCGAGTGTTTTTTACTTCCACTCGATACATTTTCGGTGTTGGAAGCCCCTAAGGTCATATTTTGGTTATGTGGAAATAGGTTAGTCATCACAATAGGTTACTATGCTATGAGCCTCAAGGCTTCCTCAATTTTGGGGCACAAGTGGGTAAGGTGATCATATTTACAAAGTTTACAAGGAAACTTCACCTTCCTCTTTTCTTTATTTCCCTCACCAACAATATTATTATATTTATCATTATTATTTTCATCCTTGGATTTATTATTATTATTATTATTATTATTATTATTATTATTTCCACCCCTATGACTATTACCTCAACCTTTCTTCTTGTTCCCTCCAGGTTGTTGGATACCATTTGGGTTCGACGATTATACATAATTCCCATCCACCGACTGGGTGATCTAGGATGAATTCATATCTTGTCCTATTGTAGACTAGTAAAGAGACAAATCTTTCAGCTGGTTCGTCGCCAGGTATGTAGTCTTAGCATTTGCAAAGCCTATGATGCCATCAGCATGAGGCCCAGGATTTTGTCTAGGATCGTAATTCGATCGCGGCGCGTCATGGATAATTTCATATAGCATCCCAAATTGATCATATATAAGTTCCAACTGATGGGATTTGAAGATGACCTCTTCCTCAGATGTCACTTTGGATGTAGAGACATCCTTCGAAAAGTAAGGAAATGAATACTTGAGGAACCATTCCAACAGAAAATCTAGAGTAATGTAAGATTTAATCAACCTCTTTTGTCTATGTCAGTCTTGAATATGGTTGGATATATGGGTGGATTTATCTTGATGAAAATCCGATAAAATTTATATGTCGGCATCATAAAAAAATGGCAATTGAAAGTGGTTAAGAAAAACCAAGACCATATGATTAAAATTTCTATAGGTTCTCCCAGGTAACTCGATGTACCACTTCGCAAAAACCCTCATAAGGGTGTGTTGAAATAGTATCAAATGAATAGAATCATCATTAAGATATTTAGACGAGCACCATAGCTAAAAGGTAGTCACATGATCACTCGGGTCCTCACTAGTCTTTCCCTCAAACTTTGGAATGTCAAAGGGAAGCTTGGTAGGGACGGGGGTCCATTATGGATCATGACGCACTGGTTCATTCATCAATGTTGACAAGTCTATAAGATTCAATGTGGCCAAAAAAGGGAGTTGAGGTTGCGGTGTCTGAGCCCATGCTCCTGAGAAAGACTGTTTTGAGATATCACAGGCCAATTATGGTTTTGGTATATACCATGGCCTTTTTTGATAGTATAGTATCCTCCTCCCAATTGATTCATAAAGGTTTGTAAGGGAATAATTACCTAGGAATCTTCTTGCGAGGATAAAGCAACATGATAAGGATTACTCGTATGAGGATATATGTTGCCCCTAGAATAAGGAAATGCGTACGGGGGGTAACCCATATTATAAATTTGACTTCCTCTAGATGAAACGCCAGAGGTTAGAGGGAGGTTTTCCATGATTAAAGTTTTCATAGGAACATGCATAGAGGAATAAGGATGGATGGATGGGATATAAGAAGTATAAGGACCACCCATTTGAGCACTCGATCCCTAAAAAGTGTAGCTAGGATTGGGTCCAGAGGAAGGAGGGTTCCAACCTTCTACCATGGGAGTTAGTTGAGGGATATGACCCCCACAAAATGAAAAATGAGTATAAAGAGGCATCATTCCCCTAGACACAAAACTAGGATTCACATGAGACGACGAAACAGAGGATGACAAGTGCGAAGTCATGTCTGGAATACCAAAAGAGAAAGGGTTAGAGGCCCAAGGCATTGACTGAGTACTATGATTCATTTTACCTCTCAGGAATAAAAAAGGTTTTTTTCCCATGGGTTGAGCAAAGACCATGGGTTGGGTAGAATTAGGTGAGGGAGCCTCTAGAATCCAAACAATTGGAAATAAGGGAGTCGAGGGGACCCTACTAATCATAGAGGACATTGGATTCGATGAGATTCCTGAAACATTCATATATGAATCAGTACTCATGGTACGATGATTGTGAGTGGATATATATGTACCATTCTTATTAACTATATGAATTTTAGAAGGATACTTTGGTAAAGGACCAAACCATGGTGGTTGATTCAGAATATGAAGAGACCGATGGGGAGGCTAGTATTACTCCACAATGACTCAAAAGAACATGTGATGCAATACAAAATCCTAATGCCAACTAATAATCAAAGAGCACACTCCTAAATAAAGCTAAAGGCCAATGCACACAAATAGGATATGATGGTTGAAGGGACCTCCCGAACAAAATAAGGTATGCCTCTCCTAGGAGGGGATGTGACTCCCAAACAATAGAGTGGAGGTAACAAAACCAGTTATAAGGACCCTCGTGTGATTCACAACATAGTCAGTCATATTCCTCTGAAGAGAAAGTCCTCCATAAAGTTTGTGTGTTGCTTGATCCCTATCTAACTCAGGGTACCTACAAATAACCCCCACAAGAAACCTATGTGGCTACCTAGGTTAAGAAACTAAAGTCACCATAGTATAATCAATGCTCAGGAGAGAAGTTGCAGTTCCATTCCACCATATGGGTAGGGTAGAAAAGATTGAAATCTCGAAAGCACCACCTCTCAAGGAGGTAAAGACACTATTGAAACCCCCAGATACGAATAGAACCCCAAAAATATCTCTAACGCTAGGAAGGTATTATAGGTCTATCTCTGCAACCAATTTCGTGTGACCTCGTTCTTAACTCCGGTGTGATTGGAGCCTCCTAAGGACACCAATTACATAATGAGTTTAACCACTCCCTGGCCAAACACATACATTGAGTTTTATAGCCTTGGAGAAGTTTACTCACAAAATCCTATTCCAAGGCCCTAAGTCCTACACTTGTTTGTGTACCCTAAAAAATAAATTGTTTCTAATCCATTTTAATTATTCGTCGTTAATTTTAATGGATTATTCTTACTTAAGAGGTGTGATCATGAAACTAGTGGTATGATGATTCAACATATATAAAATAAGAAAATATGAAAACATTGCTAAGTACTAGTCTTGATTTTCAAAGAGATGGCATGCTTCTAAATGTTGTTCTCAAGATGAAATATCTACAGTTTTCAATGAAGTGAAATCTTTCCTAATATTCCAAAACTAATGTAAAGCAGCCAAAAGTGAAAATTCTCTAAGTAAAATGCAAAAAGCAACATTTTTTTTTTTGTATTTTCAATATAATGAAATGAAAATGCAAGGACTAAATAACAACCTCTCAGGAAGACCCTATTGTAAGCATAAAGAGATCAACCAATTAGGACACCAGGAAGCGACTACCTAGACCAGAATGCAAGGACAACAAATGAGAAAAATGACAAGAAATTAGTTCGCCCAAAAGATTCATTGATAACACAGCTTCCTATCATTTTGTAGGCACTTAACAGTTAGGATAGGGACCCAAGAAGTCTCAGCAACTAGAAAAACTCAACTAGCAAACATTAAACTTGGCCAAAATGACTCATAAGATAGTGTATGTGACTGTTAAGGGAACATAGGTGTATTGACATGCCCTAAAGATAGACATCTCATGTATGTACATGACTGTCAAGGGAAAACCCTTGTATGCCAAAGAAGACACTATATGGGAAAGGGTTAGGCCAAGAAACTCAGATACAAAGAAAAATTTAGGTTGTCAATCAATAGGAGACAAAGAAACTCATGCAAATAGAGAGCAATAATGGAGAAAAAACACCCAATACCCCAAAAGGGAGATTCTCCCCAGTGGAGTCACCAATTTTTTTATGAGGAAAATCTCTCTATGGATAGGTAAAACCAAAATATACCGAACGACACCCAGAAATCAACTATAATATCAAGTATGCTAGATAAATGAAAATACATTTAATTGTCATGCATTTTCATTTCATTCAGTCATACTTTAGTCTGGACATCTGAAGAAGACCGCAGTTGAGCTCATGACCCAAAGCTTTATACCTGCAACTTGTCCTCAACATCCAAGATACGCAAGCATGTGGAAATTATATAGAATGTTAGCATATAAACTAGCAAAATCCATTAACATGCATAACAAATATGCCCATAGAAAGTAATACAAATATTTGCAACATATAATTGGATGAGAAAAGAGTATTTCTATTAATGTAATCAACAAAAATACATAGGTGAAAAACTTATGTAACAACACGTATCGGAACTAAGAAATTAAGTCTTTCCAGTTGGGCCTTCACCACTTCAATCCTCCACCAAGGAAAGCTCACAAGTAGGAGTCAATGAGGTTCTCCATCTCAAGATGGGAAGAGTTTGGAGGTTGAACACAATAATTTCAGACTTTCAAGGATAAAGGGGTGTAGACTCAATATGAGGTAAAATTTCTCCAGAGTGTCTTTGATCTCAATGATGAATTATCCTCCTTAAGGCTTGTATATGGCTCAAATTATATCCTTCACATGGAATTGAAGGGTCGAGTCAAAGAATTTCTAGTATATGGAAGGTCAAGGATCATGGATCTCGTGACATGGAATGGAAACCCGACCTGATGTACGTGGGTTGTAATGGAGAAACATGTGTATACGTCAATTGTCTAACTGTGGCTCGTGTATATGGACAAAAATTTGTATTTTTTACTCTGGAGTTAGCAAAATGGGGGATTTGAGTCTGTAGAGGGAAATGGGAGACCATCAAAGAAAGATGCATGGAGTGTGGAAAAATTTGCTATTTATTTGACGATGGTAAGAAAAATTCACCTAAAAATCTACAGCATAAAAAATAACTAGTTAATGTGAATAATAGAAATCATAAATATTTCATCCTTAATTTACACATTAATTGCATTAAAAATAGAGAAAAAAAATTGACCTTACTTATAATATGTAACAAATTATATTATGTACCTTAGGATCTGTGTGCAACAAATTTTTGAAAAACCATTCAATACCTTCAAGTTCACCAACAACATTATAGCAGAGAGAATATGTGTTCTTGAGCCTTTATAAAGGGGTTTTTGTGCCTTTTCAAGGAGAGGTACATCATGAATATCATCAAAGTTGTCCTCATCGAAAGGAGAAAATGTTTTCTGGATCAATCTATTTGTCCCATCATCTGTCTCAACAACATTAGTGGTGTCATCTTCTTCCATAGGATTGAATTTATCTTCAACATCCATACCATCTTCCACAACTTGTAAGATAGTATTTCTACTACTACTAGGCACATATTTATCCAACGAAACACACCTTGGAGAATTTATCTTTATAATTACAAACAATCAATAACATTAGTGTATATAACAAATATTAAAACAAAATAAAATTGTATAAATACACTAAATACAAAGACATATAATTAATAACTTACCATGGGACGATATGTATACCCCCCTTCAACATCCCCATACCTCCAACAATGTATTTCAATTGTTTTTCTTATAATTCTTCTTCTGTTAAAGCCCCTACATTCATTGCAAGGGAAATAACATTTCTCATCACCCTGTGCCTCTAATGTCACCTTTAGCCTAGAAAGTGGCATTTCATTCTCTTTAGTCATAATCCTTGGCATTGGGATTTCCTATTACAACAAAACCCACTAAAGAAATATAAGTACAATATATGAATATATTCTTAGGGTACAAATGTCATCAAATATTGACCCCATATGTACTAGAGAATTAAGTCATTGTTGTCATAGATTCATTAAAGGTTTATAACAGTATTCAACAATTAATCAAGAAATCAAAACGATACATTTTTACCACATAAAATCAAACAATAAAAGAGAGTTAGACCAAGACAAATTGTATAGTCATTAAATCGAATTGAGTAAGCATGTTCATACATATTTCCTAGGCAACAATTTGTGTCCCCAAATAAAAGAGGGTCTAAGGGTTAGGGATCTAATGTGGATATTTAAAAGGAGACAAAGAAATATAAAAAAAAATCTAACCCTTAAAGTACAAAATCCAAGCTATGCAAATCAAGAATTGGATCGGAGGCAAGTAGTGCATAGAAAAAAGACTAATAATCCATGCAACAAACAATAATCAGAAAAATATTTTATAATCATCGCACCCACAAAAAAATAGTAAAAATCACTCACTGTCGTCAGTCTTCTGACAAACATTGATTATGTCAAATTTGACTAAGTCAGTGACCGTTAAACCATTTTCAAATGGATATTTGGCATTTTCTAGATTGATGAAAGATCATCACAAGATCGACAGACCTAGAAGTTCATCGAAAGTATGATGAACATCAAGGTGCCCAGAAAAAAAAAATATTATTAAAATTTTAATAACAATGTCATAATTTGCGACAATGTGATTAATTTTATCCTTATCATCATAATTTTTTATCGAATATTGACCCCATATGTAGTAGTGAATGAAAGATCAAATTTTCACAACATGTATTCATTCAAATGATAAAATTCATGAACATAATTTAAGTGTTGAACATGAAAGTAAATCAAACCATGACATGTACCTTTGGGACAACAATATCAAATGAAAATACTTCAATTACAATCCAGTGAGAAATTACCATAGAACAATGTAAAAAAAGTATCGATAGTGATAAAGTGTTCAATAATTACCAATGTATGCCATAAACCACATGAATGTCAAGGCTCTAATGAAATGCTCTAGATAACAAGTACAACATGTACCACCAGGGGTAGAATGATGCTTGATTTGAAAAATCAAAAAGTTAGTATAATGTTGTAGATCAGATACATCAAATGAGGCAATTCAACCATGATCCAATCATCAACGAGTTACTAGTGGTATTGTAAAGTTTCAGAGCATGTATTAGTTTCATATTTAACCAAACCTCAAAGTTATAATTTCCAATGATCGCCACACATAAACCACATAACTATGAACTTTATAATAAATTAGGTATGAGTAATGTCTAGACTTTAAACCAAACAATGATATTATTGAGTTGTTGTGACAAATTTGCATCAGATTATACTAATAATAAGAATTATTTTTAAAGGGTGTAACCTTTGTTCAATTATAACCGACACACGTTTACCAATATGACTTGAAACCTTACATGTAGACATTATACAATGAACCAATGTTCAGGACAGTCGTGAATGTTAGCAACAATAGGCACTTTTAGGAGGTCGTTGGGATGTATTTAGCATTGATATGTTAGAAAAAAATCTATGGAGAAATAAGACATGAAAAAAATGCTCAAAAGGATAGTCACTTAACCCCTATTCAATTTATGGATACCCTACATTTTATGACAATATCTGAAGGAGGTTTTAGAAAAAAAACAAAAGGAAATGATAAGGTTGAAGGTAGGTCGTTTGGCCCCTTTTGAATTCATTTGGACACCTAGAATAGCACGGATAAGGAAGACCTTAGAACATTTGGAAGAGAAATTGTTAAACCAGCACCGCAACTATTTTACCTCTACAATTTGGAAAACAAAATAATCTCTTAAACAATAGTGTAGGAGAGATAATCATCAACCCTTTAGGATGGTTTTTGGACCCATTAGATCATTGATTTAATCTCTAAGATGATTGGAAGAAAGAAGCACCTCAAACATTGCTCAAAAGGTATATGGGATGATGAGTTACAAACCCTTGTGAACTTGTATGTATTTAGAAAATTAGAGATGGAAAACAAGCTCAATACAATAGTTACAAGCATGAGTATCATGGCATCCACTAATAATTAGACAATATTTAAATCAAATATGCATCATTAATCCATTAGGGTTGGACCTTTTTAGGTAGATGAGAAATAAGATGAATAGATCAAACCCTCAATATGATAATTAAGGAGATATTCATTGAAAAAAGGTTAGCATACTTAATATCCAAGTATAAGATATATCAATGAAGTTCAAAAAAATCTAGATCCAAGGTAAAGCATGATGAAACCCTAGATTGCAAAATAAAAAGGAAAAAGGGAAAAAGGAAAAATATTTTTTTTAGGTTTTGGGTGGTTGAATACAATGATAGATAATTTCCTTTGGAGGGCTATGGGGTCTCTATACCATATCTAGATTAATCTTAGGGATTAATATGAGACTATGTTGATGGCACTAGGAGTATTTCCCCTCAAGCATTGTCTAGGGTTAGAAGGTTCCCTTCAAAGTTGGATGGGAGGATTGGTCCATGAAGAAGCCTTTCTAGGTTCTAGTAAGGTGATATTAAAGGTTGGACAAGGAAAAAGGAGATATGTTTAGCATGCCCTATCTTAATGAAATGAATAAATATTCAATGGTCAAAGGGGGGAGGTTAGAAAATAATACATTAAGAACCCTTCCAAGTGGAGAGTTTCACCCTTATTTGGCCTTGTAGTAGCCTTTTTCTTCCAGGAAATCTAAAAAGTTCTTATCTAAAAGCCTTCAAAATAACTATCATTCAATTAGAAAAAGAACAGATGCAAAAGAAATCTTCAATCAGGTTTTCTCATTAATCTTCAACGATTTGAAATGAGAGAGGAATCCTCCTTTTATAGGTGAGAAGCCTCCTCAATAAAATATAGTACAATTTTCTAGCTCAATACCATGATCTCAAAAACCATTAGCCTGGTCAAAACCATGGTAAAATACAACAAATGATGTAACAAATCCCTCAAAACCATCCAAGAGAAAAAAAAAAAACCTAAAAAATGGTCTAAGTACAATAATAATAGCCACACATGTGGGATAGAGAGAGAGTAAATAAGGTGCACTCCTCAATAAAAGTGTCATCGCCCAAGGAGAATATGAATACATAATACAAACATCGTCCAAGGATATCCAACCATCCTCCAACCAACTCCCTAAAAACATGGAATGGTCCAAATGTGAAATAGAAACCTCCAAGAGATGGCATCATCTCCCACATGTGTGGGCCATCCAAGTCAACATAAATGACATGTGTTGTATCCTCTAGGTGAGTGCTCCTCAAGTATACAATAATAAATCATGCCACATCACCCCATGGACCAAATAACAACTTGTCTAACCACCTCCATAATTTGTAACTAACTCCTCCAATGCATTAATAACTCCCACACGTGGTCCAAAGAGAGATAATAATGCATGAGTGTGAATGAAACATCCAACTAAGAAAGGAGAATGGATTTGAGTGGTCCATGTGGCATGTGTGATGACATGGGGTCCTTGTCATGGATCCCAATGCAGTGACATGTATCCCAATGTATTACACAGATCCCAAAGAAAATGGAATATATCCTAATGTTTATAGATATGATCATATATGAGTACACAGATCCCAATGATTCATCATGGATCCACATGTAATGTCATATATCTTAAGTCATAGTAAACATATCCCAATGCAAGACACCCACTTGAAGTGATGGTTCTACCCTCTTAGAAATCCATTAGATGATAATACCGAGTGACAACTCTTAATACAACATAACAAATAAGGGTTAGTTTTAATATTTGCCTAAGTCTCACCAAAGGGAACAATATGAACCCTTATACATGCACTAAGTCCTAGAACAAACTATATATATTTTTGTTGTAAAATTGGTTGTCATTGATTTCAACCCTATAATAAGTCTATAGGCCTATATAAGTGATGGTTGTATTTGAAGAATTATCCAAAGTGGTCCCCTTATGACATAGCTTTAATCATGGCCCTCATGGGAAGACGCTTTGAAGAAGTCTACAAGAAGCCCTGGAAATATTTCTAAGTGATTAAGAAGGCCCAAAGGTGTGGTCATGGGAAGATGCTTTCAAGAATTATACAAGAATTGGTTAAGAATCCCTCAAGTCTACATAAACCCCTGGAAATATGGCTAATTGGATAGGAAGCCCTGAAGGTGTGGTCATGAAGCACAAAGTTGATTGGAGAAAAAGAGTATGAAGGACATTGATTTCATAAAAAAAACATTTGAAGATTTATGGTCCTCATCATTTTGTTCCCAATGGTAGGTGGCACTCCATGTGGTTCCTCATGGTTGAGAAGTTATGCCCTCTTACAGATGAAAGCCCTGAAGTATGTTCAAAGAAGTTACAAGTCAGCCCTAAATTCAAGTAAAGGAGGTACCTGGAAAAGTATAAATACACATTAAGAACCTCTCATT